>PVKH010034925.1:0-11812 GCA_004027955.1 Chaetophractus vellerosus | reverse complement strand
TCTCCTTTGGAGACCCCTAGTGTATCATCACTTTGTTTACCACAAATTAAACCGTGGCTGATTGTTTACCAGACGGGAGGCCCCTGTGCATTGCTCAGGCACTTTCTCCTTTTTTTAAATAGTCACGACCTGGGATTCATTTGCAAGAGGCCCTAATCTGCATGAGAATTATACAATTAACTTTTGATTAACCACCTAGTTCTTTTGGAAACCGCAGTGTATAGGATACTCTGCATTTAAATAATTCCCCTTAAATTGGGAGCAGGCCTTTCATTAAGCTGGTGAGTTTGACTAAACAACAACATTTGGAGATAATCAGGCTCAAAACAATAGGCGAGGCGGCAGGGCTGGAATGTCATCTTTAAATATAACAGCCGCGATAAAGGCCCCCAGATCGCGCCTTATCAAGACACAGAAATCCACCGCGCGCTTGTCTGGGGCGCAGCGCGCCCCGCGCCGTGGGCGGCCTTTGTGTGCGCCGCGCGAGGCCGGATTTGCATTCGGGGGCCCCGCCTGACGCTCGTTACCGCACGTAGGGCGCTTATCTCCGCGCCCGACAATAATTATCAGGAAGAATGTACTCAGAATGACTTTTTTTGTGATTTTTATGCCTCCCCGACGCCAGGAAGGGGAGATAAGGGCGTTAGGAGAAAGGGGAGGGTCTCGGAAGACGCTCCCCGGAGCTGGTTCTTCGATTCAATTCGCCGCGCCACCCCGTGCTGCAGAACAAGTGGGAAGAAAGCTGCGGGCCTTTTCTGTGGGCGAATAATGGTCGGGAACACAGCCCTCACCGCCAGATAAGATCCATTGTCGGAACCAACAAAGGGAGCCGGATTCGAGCTCCCGGGAAGAATATCGATGAGCAAAGTTTCCCATCCCCGTCTCTCTTGTCCTCTCCCTGCCGCTGGCCTCCAGGTGGGCATTTCGCAGGGCGCTGGCAAGAGACTTGGGCGGGAGCCTCTGGTTGGCAGGATGGCTTCTGCTCCCGCCCTGGGAGGGGGGTCCTCGGGGGTCGCGGGGGGCGGGGTAGGCCCTCGGAGCAGCTCACTCTTCTCCCTCTGCATCTTCCCCACCTGGAGACACCTTGTGCTCAGGTATGGAGGTCCCAGGAGACTGGCAGAGGGTGGAATTCAAGCAAGCACACAAACTAGTTCAGTGGGTTGCTCTGGTCCTGCCGGCCTTCCCAAGCCTTCCAAGTGCCCAGACAGCATAATTAGTAGTATTTTCCCTCAAGAGATGATTCTGCTTCCTCCTATAGGAACTGGCGACCAACCAGTGCTGAGCAGCCAAGTCAAGTCCAGACAGCGCAGACAGTGACCAGGCGCCCCTCAGGAAAGTCAAGGAAATACCCCAGTCAGCTGTTTGTCCAAAGGCACCTGTGTCCAGGGGCACGTTCCCGTCACACCCTATTCACCCTGTTCCTTGGGTTCCTTGGTGGCGGTTTCCGCAGCAGCTTCCCAGGATAAGAGGACCCTGGGAGACTGTCTCAGTTTGCTGGGGCTTCACACAGCAGACATGCGAAATCAACCAGGGAAGTCTGTGGCCCAGGGGCCTTCAACCAGGGAAGTCTGTGGCCCAGGGGCCTTCCTTGCTTCTTCCAGATTTGGATTTTCGCGGCAGTCCTTCCCGCTGCCTCTGTCATCACGTGGGTCTGTCTTCCCTTTTGTCCAAATTTCCCTCTTCTTCTAAGGAAAGAGGTCGTGCTGGGTTAAGGGCCCGACCGAATCCAGTGTGGCCTCAGCTTAACTAATCCCATCTCCAAAGACCCTATTTCCAAACCAGGTCCCATTCGTGGGCCTGGGGGTTAGGACTAGAACATGGCTTTCTGGGGGACAAAAGAAACTCAACACACACTTTTGGGTTCTTGGTTAGTAGAGCATCAGGGTAAGTTTGTCATGGGCAGTGAAAAGCAAGTCATTATTCTCACACTCTCACATCCAAGGGACTGGTCTTCATGAAACTGGCTGTGCCTGTGTACCTGGGTGTGGTCCTATTAGACTGTTGTGTTAAGAAGGAAAACTCCAGGGCGATTGGGGAAGTAGATGCTAATGAAAGTGATTGAGCCAGCCTGCGCAGCTGGACAGCACCTGGACAGACCAGCCTTGGCCTTCAGGATTAAGCGGCCGGTTCCCACACACCTGGTGAATGAGGACGAGGGGGCTGGATCTGTGGCTCTAATTTTAAAGAGAGCTTTGCAGATGGATCCATTGGACCAGTTTCCATCTTATATTATAAAAAGCGAAAAAATATAGGGAGGGCAAATTGGGGACTAGGAAAATTACAGTAATATAGCTTCTCAGCTAATTGATTAGCAATTATGGCTGGTAATATTGTTCATTTTAATTGTGTTTAATCTCTATTTTGGTAATAAAGATTATTGGTTTGGATTATGACTTTATCCTGCTATACTAATTACTAACTTGTGAAATTAAAGTGTATATTTTCACATGCTGAAAAAAATTCTCAACATGCCCTTATATAATGGCTTCCTTTTCTGAGCAGTCCATTTGTTTGGGGTCATTTCAGCCTTACCATCTGAGAGGGACTATATTTTGTCAAGAAAAATAAATACTACTCGCTCTATTTCTCAAGAAATATAGGCTTTTAAAAAAATCACATTTTTAAAGGAATGAAAGAAGCAAAAGATATTGCTGGAAATAAATCCGAGATGTGAGAGAACACAAGTCGATTTATGTGGAAGACTGATTTCAATTTTAAACGGGATAGAGCCTTTACGATAGTGGGGTATGTCAGCACTGCTATACCCAGAGCTCTCACACCCCACATGTTTGGGGGTCACTGCTTGGACACAGTTATTCTTCGTCTTTCATTTTTCCCCTCAATCTCCTTGTACCCAGTGGCCCACATTTACTGCTCCCATCTCCTCCCCGCCCAAGTCTTAACACCAGCATGCTCTCCCTGCCTGACCATTTCCATGAAACCACTTGCCTGGAGGTCTCCGACCACCCACCCCCAACATGGGCCTTGCCCTTCCTCCCTCACCCCAGCCCCTGCGTTGCCCTCGACGTGACGGGTCTGGCTTGCCCCTTACTGGCCTTCAAACGTTAGGCTTCCCCGAGGCTCCTTCCACCCTTCCACACACCTCCCTACCCCCACGCAATTTTAAAAATGTGTGTGCATGTGTGTCTTACAACTACATACTCAAACTTTTGCTCACCATTGGGAGCATTTTCCAGTCTTTTTCCCGTGTATTTATATAGGTCAGGGGTCCGAAGACTTGTCTTACAGCGGGCCAGGTAGTAGTACCTTAGGCTCTGCAGGTCCCTCTGGTACCCACTCGGCCCTGTCCTTGCCGTGTGAAAGCAGCATGGATGCTGTGTAATGAATGAGCACGACCGTGTGCCAATAAACCTTTACAGGTTGGCCCCCAGGGTGTAGTTCGTTGACCGCTGATGAAGATGTTTACATACATGTCGTAGTACACATCTATGATGAAGTTAATGTTATACTGGGAAATTTTCCCGTTGTCAATGAAGGTTATTTTTGAATATAATGTTAACAGTTGCATAATATCCTCGAGCAAACATTTGCCATTTTATTTTCAGAAACACAGTACCAATTTATACTTTCACTAGTAGTGTATGAAAGTGCTATCTCACCACAGGTCAGTAATGAGTCAAGAAAGAAAGAAAGAAAGAAAGAAAGAGAGAAAGAGAGAAAGAGAGAAAGAGAGAAAGAGAGAGAGAGAGAGAGAGAGAGAAAGAAAGAAAGAAAGAAAGAAAGAGAGAGAGAGAGAAAGAAAGAAAGAGAAAGAAAGAAAGAAAGAAAGAGAAAGAAAGAAAGAAAGAAAGAAAGAAAGAAAGAAAGAAAGAAAGAAAGAAAGAAAGAAAGAAAGAAAGAAAGAAAGAAAGAAAGAAAGAAAAAGAAAGAAAGAAAGAAAGGCTTTGTTAGATAGGAGTATCTATTTTTCTAGCTGAGAGTTTTTACTAGTTGGAGTCTGCCGTGTTATTAGCCTTGAGTACGTCCCTTAGACGTCATCAACGTACTCTAGGATGGGCAGACTGCTTTGTAGCTTACCTCGTCCTTCCCTGGGCTACCTCTTCAGTGCCATGAGGAGCTTTGGGGCAGGCAGCCTCTTCTCCATTGCCCAAGGGCGTTAAAGCCAGAAAGGCGTCCACGTGAAGCCTTAGACGCGGTGGCCGAGGTAGGACTCGAATGTGGGTCCTCTAACGAGGACCCTCACACTTGACTTTTACAGCCAACCTTCGGTCCATGCACTGATTGAACCTCCAGGATGTGACTTATAGACAGACCCAGTCGCTTTGCCCTTTGTCCCGCGTGGCCAGGACGTGTCTGTGAGGCTTCCTTGAGCCTCGCCGCACACCCAGTGGGAGCCTGTGCCTTTTTAGGGTACCGCTGTTGCCACAGACATCCTCAGGGGTAGCCCTCAAGAAATGATTCCTCCAGAAGGTCCCTGATTTCATCATATGGTGTGTCACATGCAAATCCAGTGGTGATGTCTCAAAAGGGCCACCTGCCCGCTTCAGGTCCCCTGCCCCCTCCATTTCTTTGGATTTCTCAGAAATGTGGGTGAAACAGGCAACACTGCCCCTGAAAGAGAGAAACTGTCGTTAGACTTAAACCCTTCAGAATAGGTTAAGTAGGTTTCAACTGTGTTCCTTTTTTTTTTTAAACAAAAGCAATGGGCTTTCTGCCCAGTGACCTCTACGCTGGAGGGTATTAGATCGCTTCCTCTTCTCAGTGAACCTTGAATGAAAGCCTTTAAAATGGTGCAGAGGTTAAGCTGGCACTGACATCAATCGCTAGAGCTACCGCGAAGAAAGCAGCGAGACTGCCTCTGACCCTGGATTTAAGAGTGAATCATCTTCCTAATAGATGTAATCCAGCAAATTCTCTGAATGAGCAGTGCTGCGAGTGGGAGCTGGCACGGCCAGAGCGTCCGAGAGTGCTCTGCCCACGGCTTCGGCACCCGAGAGTCCCCTTCCTCCCCCGGAACGCTGCGCGGCAAGTGTCTGTGCCGGTGCCCTTGGAAAGCCCTTTGGTTTGGGTTCTTTCATCACTGCAATTTGCATGTGTTAGACAGTGTCTAAGTGTGTCTAATCCAGATCCTAAACACATTTTGGAAATGCCAACCGAGGGCAAGGCACTACAATGGGCTTTTGTGCTAACGGCCCTAGGCGAGGGGCAGTGGGCTTCTCCTGGCTTCTCCAAATCTCATGGTCAGGGACTCACTCGTATTTGAGAGAATCCTTTGATTTATTTTTCTCAGCGCTTGTGCCAGAACCAACTGTATTACAGGCCGTCTAATTGAGACTTGGCAGCAGACAGCCCGGCTAAGAGGCAGCCTGAGTGCAGAGCTCGGATTCCAGGCCAGTGGGCACTTAGCATGTCTCAGAAGCAAAGCACTCGGTCCTCTTTCCAGCAGAGCATGCCAGTGCTGCCGCCTCAGCATCCCCACCGGCTGATCCATGGATTGCGCTGCCATCAGGTCCAGAAGGAGCCACTTGTGAGCTATTAAAGACAGCAATGAAGTGCCGGGTGACAGCAGTGATTCAGGGAAAGATGGAGGAACCACCCGGGAAGTCGTGCTCCTTTTTCCACTGCACTGAGCCTGCAAGCAGGAGGGCCAAGCCGACCGGAGGGGGCAGGGAAGGCCCCAGAGGGCTGGGCGTGGTGGGGGCGTGGCTCACTCCCTCAGGGATGGGAACGTAAACACATTTCATAAGTTCAGGGGCAATAGGCTTCAACTACGTTCTCTGATATTTACTAATCAAAGAATCCTATTTCCAAGGACTGACAAAAGGAGGGCTAGTTACCACTCTAGTAATAAGAACACAGCTATTTGATAAAAGTGCAAAATCACCAGAAAGATCATTTAAGTATTACATATTTCAAATAGTTCATTTTGTGAACCTGAGCTTCTTGTGACATGCATGCACCTGTGCACCCATGCGTCCATGCACCCGTGCATCCGTGCACCCGTGCACCCATGCTCCATGCACCCACACACCCATGCACCCATGTGCGCAGTAAAGAGCATGGGAAGGTTGTACATAATCTGAAATCCTGAACGAACATGAGCTGGAGTGAGCTGAAGAAACTTCTTGAATGAGATGGATCAGCGGTGAGTCAGGGTGGCTGTGCAGGGCACAGGTGGAACTGAGTAGAAATATGAGAGAGACAGATGGTCTGTCCAGGGCAGAAGCTGCTGGTGCAGAGGAACTGAAATAGGGCTGAGAGGAGATCTGGAAGCCAACAGGTAATGACTCAAAGGTCAGGAGCCGGCAGGTTCGCAGAGGTATTGGGCAGGTCAAGTGATGTTAGCAATAAGTGTATGAGCAAGAGGTTCAGTCGTTCAAAGCGGAAACGACCTAATGAGATTTCTCTTCTGCTCCCTGCCACCCTTTCTGACACTGTCAGTTGATGACCAATTGATGCTCTAAACCCGAATAGCCCAGTGGAGCTGCTCATCTCTGGGGGCTTCTGGGAAAACTTTTATGTTCTGGAAAATCTTCAAAAGTGATTTCTTCTCTCTTCCTTTGGATTTTTTGGTAACAGCTTTATTGAGGTATACTTCACATATCATAAAATTGACTGGTTTTATGGGTATAATTCTATGAGTTTGAGTCAATTTACAAAGTTGTGCAGCCACCACCATAATCTAATTTTAGAACATTTCCATCACCCGCAAAGAGAAACCTGGTACCCATCTGCAGTCACTCCTTGTTTCCGCTCTGGCCCCAGGTAACCATGAATCGATTTTCTACCTCTCCGGATATGTCTGTGCTGGACATTGCATCTGTGTGGAGTCCTATAGTATGTGGTCTTTCTGTGACTGGCTTCTTTCCCTTAGTTTAATAATGTTTTCAGAGGTTCATCCTTGTTGAACCACGTGTCAGCAGTTTGTTCTATTTATTTTATTTTATTTTTTTTTCAGTTCTGGGTAGTAGTTTAATGTATGGGTAGACTGCATTTTGCTTTTCCAGTCAGTTGATGGACATTTGGGTTATTTCAGCATTTTCCTGTTAGGAAAAATACCGCTCTGAGCAATTGCACACAAGTCTTCCTGTGCACATGCGTTTTATTTCTCTTGCGTGTGTACCTAGGAGAGGAGTTTCTGGGTCGTATGGTAAATCTATGTTTAACATTTTAAGAAACTACCAAGCTGTTTTCCAAAGTGGCTGCACAATTTTACATTGCCCCAGGAATGTGTGAAGATTCAATTGCCCCACATCCTCAACGACGCTGGTTATCATCTGTCCTTTTCATTGTAACCGTTGTAGCGGATGTGAAGTGGTATCGCAATGTGGCTTTAATTTGTATTTTCCTAACGGCCAATGATGCTGAGCATCTTTTCATGTGCTCAGTGGCCTTCACCTAGTTTCTTTGGCGAAATGCCTATTCAAATCCTTTGCCCATTTTTAAATTGGGTTGTCATCTCGTAATTGAGTTCTAAGAGTTCTTTATATGTTAGAGATACAAGGGCCTTATTGGATACATGATTTGAAAATATTTTCTGCCAGTCTGTAGCGGGCCCTTTTACTTTCTCAGTGGCATCTGTTGAAAAAGGGAAGTTTTTAATTTTGATGAAGTCCAATTTATTATTTTTTCTTGTACCATGTGTGCTTTTGGTGCTGTGTCTAAAAAAGGATCTTTGGCTAACAAAGGTCACAAAGTTTTACTCCTGTTTTCGTCTAGGAGTCTCATAGTTTTAGCTTTTCCTTCCATTCTGAGTTAATGTTTGGGTGTGATGTGAGGTGGTTTAAAATGATCTTCTTGTGTGTGGGTATCCAGCTCTCCGAAGACCATTTCTTATACAGACTATTCTTTACCCGTGGAATTACCCTGGCACCTTTGCCAAAGATCACTTAGCTATAAACTTCAGGATTGATTTCTGGACTCTCAATTCTGTCCCATTGATCTGTATGCCTAACGTACGCCAGCGCCACGGTGCCTTGGTTACCGTAGCTTTGTAGTAAGTTTTGAAATTGGGATGTGAAAGTCTTCCAATTTTGTTCTTTTTCAAGATTGTTTTGGCTATTCTGAGTCCTTTGCATTTCTATATGAATCCTAGCATTGGCTTGCTGGTTTCTGAAAGAAAAAAAAGCACCAGTTAGGAATTTGATAGGGGTTGTGCTAAATCTATAAATCAATTTGGGGAGTAGTGCCTTCTTTAAAAAAAAAATCATAATAAGCTTTTAATTTTTTTAAAAAATTTTTATATATACATTATTTTAGGCTACATTGATTACATAAATGTTACACAGAAATTTTAGGAGTACCCATATGCCACCCTCCCACCCCTCCCACCACCTCCCTCATATATATCCTTCATCAGTGTGGCACAACGCCTGTGATAGATATGCACATTTGGGGGCTTTGTTTTTAAAGAAGTTTTAGATTTCAGAAAAGTTACATCAAAAGTACAGGGGTTTCCTGTATACCCCCTCCCCCACACCCACATACACCTTTTCCCCTATTATTCACGTCTCACAGTAGTGAGGTTCATTTGTTACAACTGTTGAACTGAATTGAAGCTCTGCTACTAATCAAGGCCTGTAGCTGATGCTTTCCACTTTGCGCTGTATAGTTTTATAGGCTTTGACAAACGTGTAGTGTCTCGTATCTGTCATTGTGGTATCATAAACAATTCCAATGCCCTGAAAATGCCCCGTGTTCCACCCATTCATCCCTCCCTCCCCATGCTGAACCTCTGCT
This sequence comes from Chaetophractus vellerosus, assembly GCA_004027955.1. Classification (NCBI taxonomy): domain Eukaryota; kingdom Metazoa; phylum Chordata; class Mammalia; order Cingulata; family Chlamyphoridae; genus Chaetophractus; species Chaetophractus vellerosus. The sequence goes on along the minus strand of PVKH010034925.1, from coordinate 3,112 downwards.
TACCACCATCTTTACATCAACGTAACACGTTCTTCCTTACCACGGGAACGACAAGTCTACACTGGTCCATCGTCACCCTCCCGCCTTATGTTTGTTCATGCCTCGGTCTCGAGGAATTTGGGATGATGGCCACCCTGCTTCAGGTTGAGAGGGGGCTTAGATAGTGTGGGGCAGATGGAAGGAACTGTTTTGCTTGCAATTGTAGACTGTGTTTTTTGGGATAGGACTTGTCCATCATCATTTTGTTAGTTGTCCTGGGCAAGTCTGAAGAACTGGAGAGTAGGTGCTGGCCACTACTCTGCTGGGATTCAGGGCTCAACCGGCAAATGAACAATCCAAAGACTGAAGTCTCTGAGTCATGGGCTTCATGATTATAGTGATAATTGTAGGTACAGATAAGAGGGGTAAAAGACCCACGAGTAGGGAATTGATGAACGAGTCTATCTCTGTTATGTTGGGGAAATAGATTATCATATATTCCCAAACAGGGCCCACCAATGGGGTGTTAGCTTGAGCTGCTGTGTGCCTTGGCTAGAGTGTCCCAGTGTCCCTAGAGCCCTCGGGAGCACATTTGTTTGAGGTTTTGTTTACTGTGGCAGTTAGTGAAAGCTGCTTGAGACGTGCATAAGCGTAACCTCTGGAATGACCTCCCGACTCACTTTGAAATCTCTTAGCCATAAAACCTTTTTTATTTAATGAGTAGTGCCTTCTAATATTGATTCTTCCAATCTATGAACATGGATTTCTCACCATTTATTCAACTCTTTAAGAGTTTATTCTTTCTGTTACTGTTGAGAATAAAATTGTTTTCTTAATTTTATTTTTGGCTATTTCATTGCTGGTCTACACATACAAATGATTTTTGTAAATTGATCTTATATCCTACGGCTTTGCTGAACTTGTCTATTGATTAAAATATTTTGGGGTGGATTTTTTTAGGATTTTCTACATTCAAGATTATGTTGCCAGTGGATAAAAACAGTTTTTCTTCTGCCTTCCTTTCCTGTGCAATGTCCAGTACAATGCTAAATGGGAGTAATGGGAGGAGATCTTTCTTGATCGTAGGTAAGCACTCAATATTTCATCAAGTGGTTGCTAGCTGTAGATTTTTGTAAATGCTACAATTTATCATGTTAAGGAAGTTCTTTTCCATTCTTAGTTTTTGAGAGATTTTATCATGAATAAATGTGCTTTTTCTTTTCGGACTTTATGCACGGATCTGAGCCATTTCACCACCAAATGATGAGGAGGGCTTTCCCTAGAGAATTAAAGTTAGCCCTGACGCCCACTCACCACTCAGCTTTGAATTGTGCCAGGCAGCCGGTGTCCTCACTGCTGAAGGCTTGTTGGCTTGGTTTTCTGCTACGTTGAATGGAAACGCCCTCACTGATGCGCCTCCTCCGAGCAGCCCTCCCTGGGCACCAGCCGGGTCCTCTATGACCCTCTGAAGTGATGTTTTAGAGGTCCTGCTTGGGGGAGGATCTTAGACTCGGTTAGCGTGTTCGATATTCAATGACTTAGGGAAATCAGATCCTCAACAGACACAAGGAAGAGCTTGGGAAAGGGCATTTCCTCTTTGAAGACGTAACTGAGCCATCTAGCCATGTCCTTTAGACACCGAGGAGACTTCTGGGGAGCGTGGTCCCATACCCGTTGCCTGCACACATGACGGGCTTTGAGGAGAAAAAATGAGCTGATGATTTCCGTAAACTGCAGGAATGACCGGGTCTCCAGAAACTGAGCAGGAGTGTCTTCCCTTCACACCCAGACGATTTGAGGGAGGGGGCTAGTCCCCGCCTGTGGTGGTGCTGATTCTGCTGTGAGCCTAGTGGCTGTCCCCCAGATGCCGCAATCCGCCCGGAGAGTTGCCAGCGTCGGGCCTTCAGGGGGAGCTTGGGGTACATTCCTTCGAGAGGAGCAGCTGGCTCTGGTCCTGGAGGGTATCTGTGACAGGAAACAACTGGCAAAGGGAAAGGGGGCAAGAGAACCTCACAGGGCTTGTACATAGCAGGTGCTCAAAATAATATCTGTTGGAAGGATGCTTTAGCGAGAGCATCCAACTAGCCAGTGACCTCCTCAAAGAAGTGGCCTGTGCTCTCCTTTTGCCAGTCCTTTACAAAACCAAGGAGCACAGAACATTCACGTTAGCTCTCCAATGCTTGTTGAACTCTGAACTGAATGGAGGGATCGAAGACTGTTTTAGTTATGTCTTGCTGTGTAACAAGCCACCCCAGAACTTCGTGCCTTACAACAGCCGTTCTGTTCCCTGGGGCCATCGGGCTTAGCTGGGCGGTTCTTCTGCTGGTCCCACTTGGGGTCCCTGGGGTCGCCGGGAGGCTTGCGGGGATCCTGGGGTGCCGGGGCCTCTCTTGCTCTCACGTGTCTCAGGAGTCCTCTTTCCACGTGACTCAGCAGGTGGTCCTCGCCGGCGTCTCCAGCAGTGGGCCTTTGCCTCTTTCCACAGCAGCTCTGAGCGCCAAGAAGAAGGGCTCCAGGGGGCCTCCCAGTGTGCAAGAGCAAGAGCTCATCGAGCCTCTGCTCTGATCACGCTTGCTGAGGTCCCATTGGCCACAGCGAGTCACATACCCAAGCCCAGCCTCCAGGGGGGAGGCCTGGCTCACTGGGGCTGCTGATGGGGCAGCCCGCCAGGGGCAGGGGTGGCAGGGCTGTCCAGGCAGCGAGGCGAGAAGGCAGCTCTGGGTCAGGGTGAATGGGTGTGGGCAGTGGCTAGAGATGAGGCTGGAAAGGGGGGTGCAACCAGACTGAGGTGCCCTTTGAATGCCATGCTGGGGAGATAGGACGTTATCCTATAGGATGGCGACAGGTCAGCAGAGGTCTCCAGGCAGGGGCATGTCACCCCTGATGGGTGGCCCCGTGAGTGCAGGTGGACATGGGTGGAGGGATTTTGGGGGACCAGGGAGCTGAGCAGGTGGGTGATGGCTTACTTCAAGGGTAACAATGAGGACCTGAGGGAAGGCAGGTATAGGGAATGGGGAGGAGGAGATAGATGTTCAAGGAACATTTTGGAGAAAGAACCTGCCCCTGAGACCTGTGGTTAGCTGGCTGAAGAGGTGTGGGAGAGGGGGGCTACCACATATAGAAGCTGGGGACT
>PVKH010034924.1:0-11797 GCA_004027955.1 Chaetophractus vellerosus | reverse complement strand
TTGCCAGAGAGGCTCATCCCCGGGAGTCATGTCCCACGCTGGGAGGAAGGTAATGTATTCATATTCTGAGTTTGGCTTAGAGAGAGGCCACATTGAGCAACAAGGAGGTTCTCCAGAGGCAACTCTTAGGCACCCCTTAACACTAGGCTATTTCAAGTTCAACAGCAATGACTCATAAGGCTAATCATCAATAACAGGGGCCCAAAACTAAGTTTTAAAAATAAAATTTTACAGCAACTAATGTCATTTTTAAAATGTTTACTAGGAAAACTATTTTGTGACCTTTGTGTTTGTTGGTGATGATAAGCAAGCCTTTGAAGAAGAAACTAATTTTAAAATGCTTGTTAATGTCAAAAATCATTCTGAGTTTCTTCTTCTAAGAGTTTTTGTAACATTCATGTATTTCTTCAAAGTTGACTTTTTAGTTTTTCCTTGTGTCTGCTCTTCTGTCTCAGTTACCTGCTAATACCCTTCCCTGGATGGACTCAAATATCCAATTTCTCTGTTTCTCTGCTTCTGTGGACAATGAAAGTCTCAAGCCATTGATGCAATTACAGCCTTATAGTTTCTTAAATAGGTCCTCAATATCTCTGGCAATCTTCCCCCTGTTCTCTTGAGAGCTTTCTTTCCCTCTCTCCATGGATACCTGCTTTGCTAGTACACACAGTGAAATCAGAACAGTGATTCTCCTTTGGGCCACTTTAAAAACCTTTTCTCTCTGTCTCAAACTTCCTCCCATTTTCATGATATGTTACTGTCTTCTCATTTACAGAGAAAAATAATAGTAGGACATGAACTGCTGCACCTTTGCTCTCGTCCAGCTCCCTACTTTTCCATTGTTGCTGATTCAGAAAAAGAAGTGTCTTTCTTTCTTTACAACGCCCCCCTCTTTACCTGTACTCTTGATCCCATCTCCTCAGGGGCATTTTCCCATCATTTCTTCTATCCTTGTGTCATCAGTCTCCCCTAATTCATTGCCATTGCTCCTCTCATCCATTCTAAAAACATTTCAGTTCTCCAGGGACAGGGGATGACCAAACAAAAGTTGTCTCCTCTTCCTCAAATGACTGCTTATTTAGTTACTTTTAAAAAGAGCATTTCTTTTAATAGTCCACTTTTCCTCAAATCTTTGTTCACCCCTGAATCTACTGTAAGCTTGTGGCTCTTTCACCAAGACTACCAATATCCCTATTTCTTAATTCGGTGGTCCCTCCTCAGTTCTCATAATTTTTAATTTCCTGTTGCTCTTGACCCTATCACCAGTGTCATTTTCTTAAAAACTCTTGTTTCCTACCCACCTCCACAATAGCACTCTGTCCTCGTTCTTCTCCTACATATCTGTCCATTACTTTTGGCCATTTGAGGAGTTTTGTGTTTTTTTTTTTTTTTTTTTTTCTGATAACCACTTATTTAACAACGATGTTTTTTTTCTGAATTTGACCTGGAAAATCTCTATGTGTCATCTCACCCACTCCTATGGCTTCATTATCATTGATAAACTATCTCTATTTGCTGATCTCAACCTAAAATTAGCTTTCCATGTTATTACCTTAGTCAAACCCTAAGCCATTGATATCTGAACTAGTATTATGGAATCCTATTTGATCTCTTGCTTCCTTCCTACACAGAACTGCCAAATCTGACCAATTTGCTTCATCAAAACTTTAAATGACTCCTTTGGACATCATATTTGTTTGTCAAAATTAAATTAGGCACTTAAATGTGGCACTTCTAACCCTTTTTAATTTATTTCCCATCCTCACAGAACTTCTTGCTTTTTTCCAAACATACCATTATCTTTTAGGACTCTGTGCTTTTTTACATGCTTTTTCTTTTGCTTTAAAGGCCCTATTATAGCCAAGATTTTAAATATCAATTTTTTTTCATCCAAATATCAAGCTCACATTCTACCTCTTCTGTGAGACCTACTACAATCAACACTGAAAGTATTATCTTACTTTTTTTCTGTGTTTTCAAAATATTTCCTTTCTTGAATCCATGTATGTTTTTCCCATCAGACTAGGAGTAGCTTGAAGGAAACACCACTGCCATCTTTAAATGTAAAACAATTAGCAGAGTGCCTAGCACATAATGGCTATTCAATGGATGATTGTTGAGAGAAGCAAAGAAACTTTCTTTATCCCTTTCAGCTATTTATAGAGTGAAGTGTATACACAATGCATATTGTAAAAACAATAAGTTAGAAAAGGATCAAGAGAAAGTAAATACTTGGTCTTCCTTCGTATTCCTGATAACCTAACAGACTATGCATACATATACACAGATCTACACTGTCCCCAGTTTTCATATATAATGTGTTCCTGAAACAGCAAAAAGCAGAATATCTAAAATGTGAATGACAGATGTACATGTTATTAGTGGAATTCAATTGTAGATGACGTTAGAGTAACACAAAATATCTAATTTTGTTTTACCTTTAATCCTTATGTGCAGTCTTGTCTTTACTTTTCTCCATGTTGTCAAATTTTGTACTTTTAAAAATTATTATACAACCATCCAACTTAAGTTCAATGAGTTTCCAATGGAGGCTGAATATGTGCTAGCAGCATCTTTAATGATATCTCTGTTTGCCTTAATTCTATTTCTTTCATGAGAACTTTTTCCTTATTTCCATTTTCCACCCTTTTTTCTTCTGAACATCAAAGTGGAGTGTCAGATAATTGTACAAAGAAATAAAAGTGTACACACACACAATGAAGTTGAAAGATGGTAAGTTTACTGAAATGACACTGTTGTATGAAAGACAGCAGTACCAGGAAAGAACTTGAAGTGGTTGTCAGTTGATAGATGATCATTGGGATTCTATGTATAAAGGTATATCTGGGAATATCTGAGGAAATTGCAGGTTGTTTGGAAGCTGAAATTTTGAAAAATGAGACTTACCTAAAATACAAGTTGCCAGACAAAGGAGACAATAATAATAACTAACCATGTTGAGTGTTTACCATTGACCAGGCACTGTTCTAAATAGAAACTCATTTAATTCCAAGAACAACCTTATGAGATAGGTGCTATTATCCCCATTTTATAGATGAAGATATCAAAGAGAATCTAACTAACACACCTAAGGTCAGACAGCTAGTGAGTAGCTGAGCGAACACTGAAGCTTAGCAGTCTTGTTCCAGAGTCAACCTTTTTCAGCCCTGCACTCCACTCCCTCTCCATGGACAATGACAAAGAGGAAAAGACTGAGAATGATACCACCAGAACCTTGTTTACATGAACATTTTCTTCTATGTGAGGTATTACAGCACAAATCTGTGAACTGGAACGGAGACCCAAGGAAGGGAGCAACCTTCAAATTCCACGTTGGCGCGTGAATGAGCAACACCCTTTTTTCCCTAACTTTGCAGAAAAACAAACATTGTATAGCCTGAAAATGCAAATCATTTACTGGAAATTAAAAATATTCACTAAGAAAGTTGCAACATATATGCAAGTAAATCTAAAGTTAGGAAATATATGCTATCCAAAAAAAGAGAGAAATGCTCAATATGATAAAAATCATCAACAATACAAAATCACTACCAACAATATTAAAAAGACATTAGCCTTTCCCTTTCTCTTTAATTATCTTGAAACTATATATTTACGAGCTTATTGCTGGGGATTCCTTCTTTCCTAACCTGACAATTCAAAAGCAATAGAAAGAGTATGGGTGAATAGAGGGTTAGGGAGTGTAGGAAATCAATTGACAACTCTGTATTGACTGTCTAAAATGTGAAGGAATTGGTAAAAGTGAGGAGGGTCAAATTGAGTTGTGTTTTCTCAGTAGAAGCACATCGTTCATTGCTCCAGGCAGTTAACAATCCATAAAGGTTTGGCGCAAAGAAATGAAAGGCAGTCAGATTAAATCTTTGATTTTTAAGATTTGAGCTAGCGGAAACATGGCTTTCTACTTTCGTCACTCACTTTGGTGTTTAATTCTCTTTAAAAAAATATGATAAACTACATGAGAGCTCAGTTGTGAGTCAGATATATTTGAATTTTTTCTACTCCTCACCTGAATCTGATACATTGGGTAATATGTTATATAGCATTTCTGAAGCTTGGGCATAAAAAATGCAGCCTAATTTATAAATATGGCTCTATGCGCTTTTGGCTTTATAGAGTAACTTTGATTAAGCCATGTACCTGAGAGTTGTTTTAAATCAATACTTGACAATCTCAGAGCTTTGTTTATCAAATTGCATGCATGTGCAAAATGCTCGCTTGCAGACCCACACACAACCTTAATTTGTAACTGGTTTCCAAAGCAAATCAGACTTGGATTCAGGATCTAGTTTTGTCTAATGAACTGATGGACCACAAATTTTCTAGCCAATAATTTGCCTATGTTTATTCATGCAAAAATATCTCCTGAGTGCCTACTATGTGCCAGGCACTGGAGGGAAATTTTAAACAAGAAACAGATTCTGTCCATGCTCAGGCAGCTTTCTGCCTACTGGGCAATACAAACAATTTGATAAGAGTTTATGATAGTTTGGATTGAAGGGTAATAGTAGTTGGACATTATGAAGTCATTATGCCACCCAATCTACTTGAAAATGAGGGAAAGCCTTTTGGAGGAAATGACATTTAATTTGTGGTCTAAGCTCTGTCTATAGCGAGATAGGAGGAGTGTAGCAGTGTAAGGTGAGTGGGCATTCCACTAAGTACAAAAGCAAAAAACCCTGGAGTATTTTCCAGCTTGGCTGGGCCATGTATAGCTCAAGCTAAGGAATTCCAGGTGCCTAGATTGACAAGCAGAGTCAAGGGGGAGCTTTTTTCAGCTACAGGAGTATTGTGTGTTCATGAGCAGATATGACACGTGTGCATGTGTCGGAGTTAGAGAGTAGAGGAGCATGAGGAAATGTGCAGTCAAGAAAAGGAGAATTAAGCAATGAGGGATTTGTCCATCCTCCATGCCTACTTCTTGTACTATGCCTGGGCCTTTATAGAGCCAGGGGACTATTTGAGACTAGTGTCTCAAAAATAGCTATTGATTACAACTGGGGGCAAAATAATTCAGAGTTCTGAAGAGGGCAGAGAGCAATCCTCTTCTGAGTGGTAGAAAGTAGGGCTCTGCCGTGGTGAGGACAGTGAGGTCATACACTGTATCGAATTATCATGGGCTACAACTTCTGGAGCACAGAGAGATAGCAGCCTGGCAAAGATATCAGCACTTCCATAGGGGCCCCCAGCAGCAGGTGTATTGGCTGCAGATATCAGTGAAGGGACTTGAGGAAAAGAACCAAGAAAGAGTATTCACAAGCATCTGTGAGGCTTTCTGGGAGAACCCCAGAAATATCTGGCTTATTAGGGGTGAGTGGCTACAGGTGCTGTGTATCAGGACAGGCCGCACTACAGTGACATGTGTGTCATTACTGTGACACCACCGTATGCAGCCTCCAGCCTGTGAAGACAGCAGAAACTCAGATGACAGCTTCTTGCCAGTTCCTGTAATTGAAGATGGACCTTTCTCATTTTATAGTTATGTGATGACGTGTGATCTTTCTATAGTGAGGTTGTGCTAGAAAATAAGACCAGGTGCTTCGTAGGAGTCTCATTCTCACATGCCCTGCAACGAGAACTAAAGACAAAGCCCTAGAATTGTGTCAAAGAGAGAATGCAGAGGTTGAAACAAAGAAGCACGTTAAAATGGGCTTCCAAACCAACTCTAGGAAATTGAGATGAAAATTGAAAGCTGAGGCTTAGATCCTGACGAGGATTTTAAGGAAGAATGGAGCTGAGCAAGAGGAGCCTGGGTCAGAAGAGACTCTGGGAAGTAACAAGGCGTCTGCTAGAGGGGAGTCCGTGAGCACCACCACTGAGTTGTGAACACGCTGGGTAGGCGTTCATGTGGACGGGCCAGGTCCATTGGCTTCTGAGTGAGACAGAGGCAGAATCAAACTCAGTCACACATATTATTTATACACTGTACAGATCACATGAGAGCCTTTAGTACTCTAGGAATTTCACATTTTTGTGGAAAGATACTTATTTAAAAATATTTAGCAGTTACATATAAACTCAACCACTCAACTCAAAAGGGTAAAACACACTTAGGAAAATAGTGATTAAAACTCTTCAGGTCTGTATGATGCCAGAAGTTTTGCTTTAAATATGGATAAAGAAATGGATATAATTGGCTGGAGAAGAAGAATTGTCTATAAATATTTCCACCCACTGAGCTTTACTGTTTTCAACCAGTAGATGCAATTCTGTGGAAACAACAAAATGTTAGGAATGATCCGTTTCTGTTCAATTATAACTAAGATAGCAGACACTCAACCTCCTCCCTAGGGTGTTTTAAGGTATTTGCACAATATGTATGCTCAGAGAAAGGCTCAGCCTTTCTGTTAATCTAGAGGTTACTGCATAAATAGGTTGCACACTTCATTGATTTTTAATTAATTTCTAAAGAGACAGAGGATAACCACTACAGCCCACAGACATTTCCGTACACACGGCAATCCACATCTTTATTGATCAGCTGCCTAGGGAGCAGAAGTAATCCATTTTAAGTACACCTCTCTGAGAGAGTGCAGACACTACACGATTCAGTCCTCCCATTGTAATCATATTGGCAAGAGGTCAGTGAGAGGGGAAAACTGTAGCATGTTTTGTATTCTCTTGATCCAGTCAGATGAGCTTTTTATCCACAATTTATTTAGTCGGAAAGCAGCAGCTTCTCACCCATGCTGTTTAACTTCCTTTATTGTTTTTTCATTTGTTTGTTTGGTTGGTTGGTTGCCTTAAGAGGGGTTTTGAGTTCCAAGGTGGCTATAAACAAATTCTTCAAATGGAACTTTTCCAAAAGCTTGTGAAAGATGCTAAATGAAGTTTCTGAAGAAAATGCTGGGAACAAACAGAAAGAATTCTCTTAACCCTTCCAGTCTCAGGACTCTGCAAATGGTGTTCCCATTCCCTCTCTCTGGTGGTCTAACTGCAGTGTCTTAGGTATCACAGAAGTGCTGCAGAATTTGCTTCCCTCCATCCATTATAAATACGCTGGCTTCACTGGCTTTACCCACACTGCAAAGAGAAAGTGTTACTGGCTGGATCACCTTACACAATTTTGGTCTTATCATTCATTTAGTCCAACCACAACATGTATTGTGTGCCAGTTAAGTGCCAGGCACTCTTCAAATTGTTGAAGATACATAGCTGAACTCACAAATAGTTGATTTGTAAAGTGCCTCTAGAGGCACCATCTTCGGGGAATCTAGCAAAACTAAAGAGTTTTGTTTATAAGCTTTAAAAGTTTATTGTTTACACAAAAGTTTTCTCTTCATTGAATTCTTGGAGCACCCATTTTCTATAAAAACAATTATTCAGTCATATATGCCATCTTTTGTTAGTTTCATATATGGTTTTATAGCCTGTTAACTATAGCTTTATGTATATTGTCATATAATATAATGATTAAGATCGTCGACTCTGAAGTCAAGCTGCCTGCCATCAAATCTTGGTTATGCTAAGCTCTGCCATGCACCAGCTATCACCAGTGGGCAAATTATTTTATCTTTCTGTGCTGTTTCCTCGTTTTCAAATGGCAATAATAATAGTATAAATCTCATTGGTTTGTTATGTATTCCTATATACAGAGCACTGGGAACAGTCTGTGTCCCAGAGTAAATGCTTAATAAATGTTAACTATTGTATATATACCAACATATATAATGATAATATATATAATTATGTTATATTTTGTCTTCCCTATATGTGTTCTCAATTAACAAGAAACCTTTCCATGCTGTGTCTTCTACAGCAACTATTATTATTGTCTGTCTCGGTTCCCTTACACTAAAGATAGTACTGAATAGCAAATTATCTATATTGTTAAACAAATTTATAGCATTGCACAAACAGTGTGACTGTTCAGTTAAATCTCATTTTTGGTGTCAATGATATGGAGGCAAATTAGGATCCCATCAATAGGGGAATAGACAAGAAAATTTACAGTGCATATGTGTTATATGTGTGTATATGTCTATGTGATATGTGTATAATCTTATGTAGCAATGACAAACTGCAGTAATTATAGTAACATGTTTGAAGCTAAAAATCATAATGCACAAAATAAGATGCTATGTAATACCCAATACTGTTGATGCTTTAAAAATAACACAAACACCACTTTTAAAAATTATAGATAAATCTAAAACATAACAGTGATGGATTAGAAGGATATGCATTAAAGATGGATAGAGGAATAGGATTGGGGTCAAGGATATAGGGTAACATTGACAATAGCATGCATAAACTATGAAGTATGATTAACTCAAAATTTGATATACCTGATATCCTAACAGAGAAAAAAGGAAATAACCACACACGTTGTCTTAGGTTGGTTCCTAGAAAACAGACTCTGAGACAGATTTACATGCCAGAAGTTTACTGGTGTGTGTTTTCAGGAACAACACCAATAAAGGAATGAGAAAAGTAGTACTGGGCAGAGGAACAAGTTTGGGCTGTGATGAAATTCCTAACAGAATTACCAACAGAGTCCGTTTTAAACATATGCACAGCTCTCACTAAACATTTGAATGGAGGCATCTACCATACCTCTTTCTTTACTGATCTTTGTGTTTATTATTTGCCTACAACTGAATATTTCAGATAGATATATTTTACAGTTTGCTCTATCACAGAATAAAAATTTAAAGCTAGAGGACACCTTAGAGATCATTTTGGCCAATCCTTCACTTTTATAGGAGAGATGAAATGAGTATCTGTGATCATAAACCTAGTGTATGTCCAGGATCCTCATTCTATCTTGCAACACTCAGTTCAGTGTTCCTTCTGCTCTTCCTTGAAGCATCTGCTGGTTTAAAAGACCTCTCAGTTGCCTAAATTTAGAGGCTAGCAACATCAAACTTCTAGAAGAAAACATAAGGAAGCATATTCAGGACCTTGTGTTGGGCAATGGATTCTTAGACTTTATACCCGAATTATAAGCAACAAAAGAAAAAATAGATAAATGGGGCCTCATCAAAATTTTACAAATTTGCGCCTCAAAGGATTTTATAATGAAACTAAAACATCAGCCTATACAACGGGAAAAAAATATTGGGGAGAAAATATTTGGAAACCAAATATTTGATAAAGGCTTAATATCCAGAATATATAAAGAAATCCTTCAACTTAACAAAAAGACAACTCAATTTAAAAATGGGCAAAAGATATGAATAGACATCTGTCCATAGAAGATATACAAATAGCCAGAAATAACATTAAAAGATACTCAGCATCATCAACCATCAGGAAAATGCAAATCAAAACCACAATGAAATACCATTTCACACACATTAGAATGGCTGTTATTTAAAAACAAACAAAGAAAAGAAAAAAAACAGAAGAAAACAAGTGTTGAAGAGGGTGTAGAAAAATAGGAACACTCATTCATTGCTGGTGGCAATGTAAAATTGTGCAGCTGCTGTAGAAGACAGTCTGACAGTTCCTCAGAAAGCTATATAGAGCTACCATATGACCCGACAATACTACTCCTAGTCATATACCCAAAAGAATTGAAAACAGGGACTCAAATATTTGCACACCAATGTTTTTAGCAGCATTATTCACAATTGCCAAAAGATGGAAGCAACCCAAGTGTCCATCAACCAACGAATGGATAAACAAATTGTGGTATATACTTACAATGGAATATTATTCAGCCATAAAAAGGAATGAAGTCATGATACATCTGACAACATGGATAAACCTTGAAGACTTCATGTTGAGTGAAATATGCCTGAAACAAAAGGACAAGTATTGCATGATCTCAATGACTTGAAACAATTATAATAAACAAACTCATAGAATCAGAATCTAGAATGTAGGTTACCAGGGGGCAGGGTGGAGGTAGAGAATAGGAAATTGAGGCTTAAAATGTACAAAGTTTTTATTTGGAATAATGGAGATGTTTTGGTAATGGATGGTGATGATGATACCACAACATTGCGAAAGCAATTAGCAGCACTGAAATAGAATCTGAATGTGATTAAAAGGAGAAATATTAGACTGTGTATGTGGTAACAGAATAATTTTTTTTTTAAATCCATGGAGCTACACTACACAATGAACCCTAAGTTAAATCTTGGAGTTTAATTAATAGTACAACTATAAAACTATGCTATCATAAATTTTAACAAATGATCCATACCAATGCAAGGTGTTGGTAGCATGGTGTATGGGAATCCTGTATTTTATGTGATTGTTCTGTAAACCCACAATTTCTCTAATAAAGGGGAAAAAATAAAAGACCTCTCAGATGATTCAATTATAGAGCCCCTTTAGATTCGCTTCATGTACTGTTTGGATAAAGTCAGTTACTTCATCCTAAAGATCCCTTTCTTTCCTTGAACATGCTCCTATTTTCAGGTTTAATAGTAATATGCATTATCTCCCCCCCCCCTTAGGGATATAATTGCTTTTAGAAGGAAAGGTAGAAATGAGACATTTTCATTTGAAGCTAGCTTTCCTGAAGCTTCCTATTATTAAGAAAGCTTCAGGTTATTAGAATGAAAACAGAAAAATGTACTCTTGCTAACTCCAGAGATTAATACCTGTGAGAGCTGAATGCAGCTTGAAATGTTTAGCTCTACACATGTGTTTGATGAAATTGTCACATGGCCTGTATGTAGGTGGCAAATATTTATTATCAGAAATTGTCTGGTCTCCCTTGACTTCTTTGGTTTCCTGCAGCTGGGCAGGATGCATTTTTACATTGGTTTAAAACAAATAACAATGTTGTTTTTGCTAGATAGTTGTGACTCAAATATCATGAGATTGAAAAGAAGGTCATCTATGGGTATTCATAAATACTGATATTTTAAAAGTCATTCATTCACTGATTCTTTCCAAGTACCATTTATATGAGTTGATTCTAACCAGAGATTAAAGCTTCACGTTCAGTTCCAATCAAATTTTCTTTAGATTTTGTGTCAAAGTGCATTTCTGAAAGTTAAGAGCAAAAATTGACTTTCCCTAGGTAGTTTGCATTTTCTGTGACATATTTTAAGAGGTATGAGCAAAACATAAAATAAGTGCACATTCTCTGAATACTTCCTGCAGTATATAGAGATAAAATGGCAACTTCTGAATAGTCTGGATAAAATCAGGCTTGCAGCACTTGGATCATGAAGCACACAAAATGACCCTAAAACATATTGTGGTGGTTTTGAAGCTGTACATACTTCCAGAAAAACCTATTCTTAAATCTAATTCATTCCTGTGGGTGTTAACTCATTGTAAGTTGGACTTTTTGATGAGGCTACTTCAGTTAAGGTGTGACCCATCCTCTTACTGGAGTCCTTTATAACCAGAATAAATACCCACAGGAGAGAGAGCCACCGAAGCAAGAAGCTGAAAGCAAGGAAACCCCAAAGAGAAGGGAGAGACCAGCAGGCACGGCCATGTGCCTTGCCCTGTGGCAGAGGAGCCAAGGCTCAACAGCTTCTGGTCTTGGGGAAGAAAGCATCACCTTGATTGTGCCCTGATATGGACATTCTCACAGCGTCAAGCTGTAAACTAATAAATTCCCATTTTTTAAAGACAATCCATTTCATGGTATTTTGCTTTAAGCAGCCTAGGAAACTAAAACATACATCTAAAACTCCATTCAATGTTCTGTGACAAATAACAGATACTTTGTGTAATGGTTTGAGTTTGATTTAATTATGAATTCCAAAAATATAGATTAGATTATGTTTGTAAACTAATCTGTTCATCTGGGCATGATTAAGTTATGAGTAGGGCGTTAACTGCCACGTCAGTGAGATGTTGAGCCCCA
>PVKH010034923.1:0-11799 GCA_004027955.1 Chaetophractus vellerosus | reverse complement strand
AAAAAATAAGCCTTTAAAAAAAAAAAAGAAATGATTTCTTCTCCATCCTACCTGAGTGCTGGTGACATCAGGCGCAAGAAATTGGGAATCCTTGAGCAATTCGCAAATCTCTGCCCGGGTGCCTTCCCCATTCGGCAGCCGGGCCGCAGCATCTCGCACTGAGGATATTAACAAAATGCAAGTCCAAGAGTGAAGCAGGGCTTCCCTAAGGAACAATATCCCTTTACTTTCTCTGGTGGGCTGAAGCCCTCTGGGGTCACCGTTTATCTACCTTACCCAGACTCGGCATTAGGTGAACACTGCCATCTGGTGGCTGGTGGCTCTGCCACTGAGTTTCCCACACATTCTCCACACTTTTAGGGAGGAGTGAAGGTCCTTGGAAACCACAGAATTTCGTGGATCCATGAACTTAAGTGGGAAAAGGATTACATGTTTAATGGAAATTTAGCATTTCCTTCAATTATGAACAATGGTAACAAACCACAATATACTGACAGTGCCTGTGATGCAATAACAGAAATCACAGATATTTTCATATCATATTACAGCTGCTGCACACAACTCCAAATATCACTAATACATAGTGATATTACTTATACTCATTTATACAGACTTACACTCATCACTGCTTGAAAATTACAGGACTTAGGAAGCCTGTTGCCAAATTTTGTCATTTAGTATGATAATGAAGCACATATATTTCTGCATCATAAATCTGTTTTAATATTAAGATAACTATTTTACACAACTGGTTTCTTTAGTAATTCTATGCATTTTATGTGTTTAAAAATAATTCTGAGAAGGGGCCCGTCAGCGTCACCAAAATGCCAAAGGGACTGATGGGGAGGAAAAAAAAAAGGTTAAGAAATCCCATCTTTATAGGAATCATAACCCAGACGAAGCAAGTTCCTACAATTAGGCTGGTGTCAATGAAAATGAATGTGGGCCCAGACTTCAGGAAAAAAAACACCAATTCCTGGAATAGCTCTCTGGGGCTAAAACTGCCCCCCTTCCAAAAGCTTCAAAAGCTATCTGACCCTCAAAGCCTTCCCTATATGGAAAAAGCAGCACGGTTCACGGGACTAGAGAAAAACTTTGGGGTGAAAACACAGAGCTCTGACAATAAATGCATGGCACCTACCCAGGGACAGGATGGTGACGTAGGCAGGCCGGTCCGAGCGCAGCAGGGAATGCTCCCGGGCTTTGTTGAGGGAGGTCTCCTTGTCAAATACGCCCTTCACGGGCCCCACGACAGACTCAAAGCCATGCATGCGGAAGGTGAATGCCTTGTGGGGCTGGCTGTACCTGCAACGCTCCTGCAGAGGGAAAGGGGCAAGCTCCTGAGTCAGAACCCATGGGGTTCTCTCCACAGCTCCCTCGCAATAAAGGCATCTGCTGGGAAAGCTGGAAAAAGAGCCAGTCCACTAGGAATACTGGTCCAGCCGCCGAGGGACAGGATGGTCCTCAGAGCCCCAGTAATTGAACAAAGGGACAAGGAGGTAAATATAAATGTATTTTGCTCTTCTGGAAGAAAAAAATCTCTCAATCCCTTTCCTCATGCCATTTCTGGCTCTAACAAAGAATCCCGACCAACAAAACATCTAAGGTTAAGGGTCTGAATTTCCTCCACGAATTTGGACCCAAGAGCCCCTTTCGGCAACGTCCTCTTTGATGCAGAGATTTACAATGGGTTCTAGGTATTTCTTACCTGTTCCTGAAAAACCCGTTTCTCCTCCCCTGTGCTGGGGCGCACCACATAGTCAGTTCTTCTGAAACATGAAGAATTCTGTATTAACTCTGAGAGATCACGAGTGATTTCACAGATCCATCACCCCTCCTCCAGCTCCCAGAACCCATTTGCCAAATTGTTTCCATTCCCTTTCAACATTAAAAAAAGGTCCCTTCTTTATTACTCCTGATTCTTACAAAGGTCTAAAGGATACTTTCTAGCTCCTACTAAGAAACTCCCATTGGTAATTCCAAAATTACCCAATTCTTAGAAATCCAAAAAGGTACTGGGTAGGAGGGAAAGAGGCCCTTTTACCCACTGTTTTCAATACTGCTGCTAAATAAGCTCAATCTAACAGCAACCAAAAAGTCAGGCCCAGAGGAACAAGGAACTTGAAATTTGTTGGATAAAAAGGGTGGTTTCTCTGTCTTCTAGGGAAGGTATCTGGAAATTGAGTTCCACACTACTATGACATTAACAATGGTTCTGTCATGTCTGTGAAGAGGTCAGGCCTTTGAGCAGAAGTTTGGAAATCTAACCAAAGGACCGTACCCAGCTGGAATCAGGCCAAGGGATGATCTGACAGAAAGAGCTCAGGGCTAGGAGTTGAGATCTGAATTCGAGTTGGGGTCCAGTCACTAATCTTCAGTGAGTCACTTAACCTCTTCAAGCCTCCATTTCTTTATAGGTAAAGTGAAGAAGCTGGAATAGATGACTCTCAAATTCCCATTTGAGAGGAGAGGGGTTTATACAGGGAAGAAAAGTACACCCACCTGCAAGGGCCCCCTCAGAGACTCCACTATGCATGTCCCCCAATTAATCCTTTACACGGGGGGCCACTCTTTCTGAAGGGAGGGTATCACCTTCCCCACATAAGCTGAGGAAGGGTAAGAATCAGCAGACTCCTAGGATCTCTCTCAAATCCATTCTAAAATACTAAAAAATACCAGCAGGACTATGGCAATGCTGTCAACCCCAGTTCCTGGGGCAGCACCCACCACTAGAGTATTATACTCACACCCGAGGAACAGGAGTCATGGCATCTGAACTGTCTTCATTTTCTTGCTGGAGAACGGAAAAGCAGGCATTAACGAGTAAATGGACTAATGAATTTTGGCTAACTTAAGGGTTCTGGAAACCCAATGAGAAAGTCCTGGTATGTCTTAAAAACCATACCTTACAGAAGGCTTGGTCTTTGGTCTCTAGCCACAGCTGGAAGAGAGCAGCTAATTCCTTTTCGTGATCTTGAGATTGGCCTATAAGAATAAAAAGACAAAGACTCACAATAATGATATGTAGAATGTGACTCAGAATCCCAGTGTTCTCCTCACCACTGTAAGGATGCCACAGAGACTCTGTTTCAGGACCAACAGCAGCAGTGCTGTGCACACGCTCTTCCCTGGGCCAGAAAGCCCTTCCACTGTCTACCTGGACCACTCCTCTAGAACGTCACCTCATGACATCATTCACTCACTAGGGAACCACTGACAACAAGGCTCAGGATCATTCCATCAACAGTCTCTGCCCTCAGCTAAGTGGGGAAAGACCATATATTAAATAAATAAGATCAATTCTGTAAGAGGAGAGAGTCATTAAGGGTGCCAAGAACTCACAACAGGGAAGCAATGCTACTCTTAGGGGTCAGGAAAGGCTTTTGATGGCCAGGGCAGGGGCTACAAAGGCATTCCAAGCACTGGCACAGGACAAAGCCTGACTCCCTTTGGCCTTCCTAGATGATGATAAGCACTCTCCCTCTGTGCCCTCTATCACACCACTCTCAGACTTCTACTGGAGCATGTGTCCTTCAACAGGTATGTCCCGTGTGGTGTGAAGAATGCAGCCCCCCAGGACTCTAACCCTTGATCTCCTCCGTCATCACACACTGTCCCAGAACTCCTTCTAACTCTTACTGTGCCTTCGAGAAATGCTGCTTCATAATCAATAACTTCTCTACCCTGAGCTTCTCACAACACCCCCCGCCCCCCTTCTGCTCTCACATGGAGGCTGGCTCTCTTTGTCCCTTATGGCCTGTGGTAGGATGGTTGACGGCTCCCCTCAGAGTCTGGCGGTAAAGTTGAGTTCCTCCAAATACCTCACAGCTGCTTCCAGACTACGACTCTCAGCACTTCTGGAAGATGAGGTAAAATCAAAGCCTGTCCTTCGAGGCTCTCTGCACAACCTAGCTGTGTCTATCCCTTGCACAGCACAGTGACTCACCTGGTGCTACTTCTCACCACTCGCTGGAGAACTGCAACACCCAAGTGGAGGCTCTATCCAGCATCCTAACCCGTCAGTGCCATCCTCAATGACCTGATCCCTCCAGCCCCCCCAGCCACTCACTACCAAAATCACAGGGGACTTTGTCCTTACCTCATACTGCCCCAATGGTTCTTAACTCTGGGTATATATAAGAATCACCTGGGGAACTCTCACAAATGCCAATGCACAGGCCCTAGAGCAACCAATTAATTCATCAGAATTCCAAAGGAAAACACCCAGGCGTCAGTATTTTCTAAATGTTCCCCATCTGTGAGATACAGCCAGCATGGGACCCTCTATACTATACTAGCCAAAGCATTCTGCTTTCTGGTCACAATCTCCTAGACTTACTGCTGCCTTGTTCAAGGACTCACCAAAACTTCACTGTGACTCATCGGGACCCCCAGTCCACTGACAGCTCTACTCTACCCTTAGGTCAGTCCCACCTACCTCACTCTGTTCCGTTTGACTCAGATGCCACATCCATCATCTCTTAATACTTTTACCAAAATAATGATACCTCTGCCCCTCATTCTTGGCATCTTTCCCACCTAGCAAAACACAAATTCTAAATCAAAACCACAAAATACCACCTTATACCCACTAGCATAACCGAGGGTTAAGAATTAACAAATAATTATGATTACTAAATCATTATATAGATACCTTTATATTAAAAGGCAACAAAAGGTTAATAACTGAAATTACTGAAACTAGAGTATTCCCACCCCTGTTTATAGCTACTCTAGACTTAACCTCACCCTGGTATACGCTTCCTATTGTAATGGTAATTCTACATTAGGCTCACCCTTGTGTATACTCACTACTGGGATGGTAATTCTAGATTGAGCTCATCCATCTGTGTGCTTGGGATAGTAACCACTCCACCCCATCTGTTTAATATCCATATGGAAAACCTCGTGACTAACCTCTACTCAGTACTTTCCTCTCTCAGAACCTTGATCTCTGATAATGATTTTAACTTCGTAACTCCCCCTGGTTTGGAGACCACCCCCAGCTTGTTCAAGCTCTTAATGTTTATTAATGAAGGAACCTGTATCCAGCTCCACCCCAATTTTTCATTAGCACCCCAATGTTATAAAATATGAGAATTTCTGCAGATCAGGGAGGCAGTTTGGGGCCATGAGGCCACTGTGCTCCACACCTTGGGCAGCCAATAAATTTTCTCTCTTTGAAACCCCAATGTCTCAGGAATTAGCTTTAAAGATGCATCTGGGGAAAAAATCCCAGTTTTGCTTGGTATGACTAGAATAGCTATTTTTAAAATGGAGCATAACAAGTGCTGACCAGGATGCAGAAAAATGGGAACCTTAGTACATTGTTGGCGAGAATGTAAAATGGTGCAGCCACAGTGGAAAACAGTTCAGCAGTTTTTCAGAAAGTTAAATACAGAATTATCATTTGACCCAGCAGTTTAGTTCTGGGTATATAACCAGAAGAACTGAAAGCAGCTCCTCAAACAGATATTTGTAATCCTATGTTCAGCACAGCATTATTCACAATTGCCAAAAGGTAGAAACAGCCCAAGTGTCCATCAACAGATGACTGGATAAATGAAATGTGCTATGTATATATAAGGGAATACTAGCCCTAAAAAGGAACAAAGCTCTGACATGGCTACTATGTAGAAGAACCCTGAATGCATCATGTTAAGTAAAATAAGTCGGACACAAGGGACAGATATTGTATTATTCTGCCTTCATGAAATAGCTACAATATCCAAATTCAGAGGAACAGAAAATAGAGCACAGGTTCCAGGGTGGAGGAGGAGGGAGATGGGGGAGAAAATGCATAATGGGTGCAGGATTTCTAGTTGGGATGATGGGGAAGTTCTGGTAATGTAAAGTGGTAGGGTAGCACAAGATATTGAATGTGATTAATCCCACTAAACTTTATGCCTGGGAATGGCTGAGATGGTGAGATGGGAAAGTTTGGATTGTACACATGTTCCCACAATTTCCAGGGGAAAAAAAAGAGAAGGGGAGATTAACGAGACAAAGAATACCTGATCCTGGACTGGATCTAACCATGGAGGAAAAAATGTCCAAAAGGACATTATTGGGACATATGAAAAAACTACAACAGAGACACTAAGCTTTATATCAATGTTAAAGTTCTTGAACTTAATAACTGCACTTATGGTGGTAACAAGTGAATATCCTTGTTCTTAGGAAACATACATGCAAGTATTATATGTTCAACAAGTATGATGTATTCAACCAACTCAAATGTTTAGAAAATAAACATAAAGAATGATAGTGCAAATGTGGCAAAATGTTAAGAGTGGATCTGGTTATCTGGGGGGAGGGAGTATGCTGGAGTTCTCTGCATGGAGGTTTACATTAGTTTTGCAACTGTCCTGTAAGTCTGCAATTATTTCAAAATAAAAAGTTTAAAAAAAAAAAAAAAGACAACTCAAATTCTTAACTATCCACATTCTCTTCCTTGACCTCTGGCAGCTAAGAGCTGCCAAAGGGGGAAAAAATATGCAAAAAGTTATAGGGTAACGCTATAAATTAGTGCTGAGCACCTCCACTCGGCCCACAGCACAGCCTGGCCATCCTAATGATCACCTCTGCACATGCCATTTCCTCACTCTTCTCAAAATCCCCACTCCTCAGCCTCACTGGCAACAGATCACCTCCTACTTTACATAGAAAAAAGAAGCCATCAGCTCAAACTGCCTTCAAACTTCCTACAATAAATCCTACAAACCTACTGCTGCATCAGTTACTTCCTTTTCTCCTACTGCTCCAATAAGGAGCAGCCTCCTCCATCCAAGGCTAGTCCCACCCCCTTCTCAGGGATCTAGGTGGTCCATTTCCCTTCTCTCCTCTATTTTCAACCTCCTCCTCTCCACGGAACCCTTTCCATCAACACTGAAACTCACTCAAGTTTTCTCCCATTTTTAAAAATTCTTCTCTTGGCATTAAGTCCCCTTACCCTTCTTCCCTCCCTTTCACAGCTAATATTCTGGAGAAAGTTGCTTAGATTCACTCTTTAACAGACAGGGATGTGCTGGCAAATGTTCACCTGGCTGGAGAGGGGAGCCTCGATTTGTAGTGCTCGATTTTCTTGGTGTACATCAAGGATTGGCACCCTACCTCCTGTTTTTGTAGACAAAGTTTCATGGGAACCCAGCCAGGTCCATCACTTACATATTGTCTATACTGCTTTGTGCCACAACGGCAGAGTTCAGTAGTTGCAAAAGAAATCACATAGCCCACATGCTTAAAATACTCATTATCAGGGCCCTGAAGGAAAAGTCTGCCAACCTTGGTAAAGGTACCCCACCAGGGTTGTCTTCAACCTACCAACGGGACAGGAATGGAATCAGATGCCTACAACATGCTATGAGTCTGAACCAGCATACCTACTGTTTTAACCTCATCATCCCACCAAGGAAGCACTCTTACTAAGAAATTTGTCATTTCTTCCATGACTTTGTAGTCTTTGTCTTACTGAACCTTTTAGTTAACAATGGAGGCTAATGACCACTCCCCACCTCTTGAGACTATCCCTCCTTTCCTTGATACCTAAGATTAGACAAATACCTGGTTTTCCTCCTGTGTCCGTTATTACTTCCTCTCAATGTGCTCTCCCATGCAGCCTCCTCAACCTGATCTTTAAATGTTGAGAGGTGAAGACTTAGTCCTAGCCCCTCTTTTCTTCTCACTTTCCACTCTTTCCATAGGTGACTGCATCATCTATGCCTTGGCTTTGATTGTTATATATGTGCCAGCCTATCTCCAATTTAATTCTCTGGTCTGAATTCTAGACCCATATAGTCTACTGCCTAATCAACATTTCTTCTTAAATATTTCAAAGGCAGCTCAAGCTCAGCATGTCCAAAACCAAACTCATTGATCTCCACCCTCACTCAAGTCCAGCTTCCTCCACAGCTACCTATCTCAGTGAATGGGTCCTCCATCCAATACCTAGAAATCTAGCAGAAGTCAGGCCTGACATCCGTTCTTCATTCTCTCCCCATATCCAATTCATAGCCAAGTTCTGTCCACCTAAAAATTTCTCAAATTTACCCATTCTCTTTACCCTGGTCAAGGTTATCATTTCCCCCACAGGCTTTTGTGATCTTTTTAAATCGAACTTCCCCAGTATCACCAACATGCAGTGTTTACTCCACCTGGAATGCTCTTGACCCCACCACCCACCTATTACTGATTATCAGTATCCCTGCCCAAATATTATTTCCTCAGGAAAGGCCTCCCTGATTCTCCCGACCACATCAGCTACCCATTATAAACTCCCATCCTTCCTGATACTTTTCCTTTATGGAATTTATCAGTTTATTTCTTTTGAATGAATATTTGTTCCCCAGAAAGTCTTTAAGCCCCATGAGGGGAGAATGCTGCCAGACCTGTAAACTACTATGTTCCTCCAGTATCCAACACAGTGCCTGCACCTATTAGAGACTCAATGTGTCCTAAGGAATGAATCCATTGCTTCTGCAACCTTTTCTCCATCTCTCTCTTTACAGACCACTCAGGAGAAAGCAAAAAGAGGCTTGTGAATTTCAATAGGAAATCAATATTCAATTTTCCTCTTATTACCATCATCATTTAACATTCACCGAGTTACTTCACGGGCATATTACAACTTACATATAAAGTGGTACTTTATAAATGTAAGGCAAAAATGAGGACCCAGCTTTTTATATATAGCTTATTCAGAGCTTTCCAACTTTTTGCATATTGTTTGCAATAGCAAAGCCCATTTTCAGGAAAGTAAAATGATATTACTACTATGAATTAATCGAAAACCATAGATATGTGCACTTAATATATACACTGAAACCATTGTTAAGCACTCCCCCCACCACCACCCCCAACTCCATTATAGCCAGCACCAGGATCCACCATTTAAAAGGGATATTCCACCTCAGATTCTGTTAGCCAGAGTCTGTTGGGTGTGAAATCTATACCTTGAAAGTAGCAAAGGGGTCTTGAAGGAGCCCATCACTGAGAAAATTAAGATTTCATCCTGCCTGTTTCCCCAGTCTGCTGGACTGTACTGATTGGAAGGCAAAAGAACTTCAGGGGAGGAAATGAGAGAATGAAAAAGTTGTTATTACCGGGAGGTCATAAGAATTACTTACCAAGCAATTTCCACTGCTGGGTTTTCTCTTTGAATTCAACAAACTGAGAGAAACTGGAAGGAACAGCTGCAAGAACACAGATCACATAACAAGCCACACAGGTCAGAGAGTATTCTGCTTTTACTATCCCTGACAAAAGTTTATCTGGGACTAAACTTGTAACAAATAACTGACAGCTTGAGCTTGGAGATTGCTTTGGATATGTTTCATAGTGTATCAGGACAGAACAGAGAGAGGCTTCCAAGTGCAAAGGCATAATGGATTAAGGCAGGAAAGCTACAGTTTACGTTAATTTCATAAAAGGGGGGGGGGGGAACCCTACAGAATAAAAGACTTTACCTCGACTTTCTCCAGCAAGATATTGCAGGGCTGGTAACACTAACTCGGCCCAGTTGGGAGCTGCAGAGAACCAGCTATTGAGGGAGCTGGCTGGAGATGACTGCCAATCCAACACTCGCTCCTCAAGCTGAGGGAAAGTAAAAGCAAAGCTCCATTAGATTTCTATCCTATGCCAGCAATTCCACGGATGCTCCAATGGTGGGATACATTTGTCCAGAGTTTGCAAAAATCATAAAGCAAATTAGCTGCAGAGCTCTGGGAGGAACTCAGGGTTCTGCTTCTCAAGCAATAAGACTATCAATTCCTATATTTGAAAACTTCCAAAACTCTTACCATAGGAAGGCTAGCCTGACCCTCCAGCAATAAGATCTCTAATAGAAGGGAGAAGAAGCTGGAAGATATTTCATTGATTCCAAGGCAAGGTTTGAGATCTTCAAGAGGCCTAATGAAGAAAGAAAAACATAAGAACAATGGAAAAGACCAAGAATGCAACCCAAGATTGGTTCAGGCCCTCCTAGCCTCCCAGCAGTCATAAAAAGAGTGCAAGAAAGGAGCACTCAATCTCTGTTCCTCACTTACTCTTCCTTGATGGCAGGTATTGCCAGTGGAGATGGCGCCTGTGTGAGAGGTGGGATCCCCTCAGTAGTGCTTAAGGGCTCAGCCAGATCCTCTGCCTCTGATTTGATCATTTTTATTTTCTTCCTCTTCCTTTCCTCTTTCTCTTTAACTTTTTTTTTAAGGACAGCCAAATCATATAGGGCTGGGAAAAAAAGCAACACAAGTCAGAGAAGTGACATTTCTACATCAGGAAGTGGTTTTCCCAAAGCCCACTAATAAGAAAGAAAAATCTCAGTAATAATACATTTAGATTTTTAATACCAAACCCAATGAGTGATTTATAACTTAATTTAACACTTACTAAAGAGCCAACGTGGGTTGTTACTGATTTTACATTCGTTTCCCACCAATAAAAGAGTAAGAGGCAAAAAGAACCTGTGGTTTGATTGATTTTTGCAGCATAGAGACAGGCTCATGCTACTGAATACCACAGTCGGGATGGTGATCTAGAGGGTAACCAAGGTCACTTACCTGCTAGGGAGCCCTTCCTGCCAGCATTTACTCGAGTCATGATGTCATTAAGAGTCAGGTCCCCTGTCAAAAGGTCTGGGTGGTCCTAGAAGTTACAGGCAGAGAGTTAGTTAGATGGATGCCCAAAAAGGGAACAAAAACTGCTGTTGATTTTACCAAATCACCTAACAGATACAATTAGATGGTAGGTGCATTTGAGGAAATCATGCTTACAAATTCAGAGATGAAAAACTATTGTTCTTGATGACAGTGCATGAAAGGAGCCACTTCCAACCTTTCTATTGTATGACATTTTGCAGCTTACGAAGCTCCTGCATATTTCTTAGCTCATGTACTATTCCATCTTGTCAAGTAGTACTATATTTCACAAAGTTTATTTTACAGAAAAAGAAAATGGAGTTCAGGCAAGTTAAGAGATTTTCCCAGTATCATAATGAGGAAGTGGAAAGATTAGAGCTAAAACTCTGTACCAACTTCCAAAGTGGGACTCTTCCCACTCACCACTCTGCCTTTTCTACCTGAAAATGTATCAACTTTTCTCTTCTACCTGCTCTGGTTAGGCTTTAGCAGTGTTACCTTGATATGGTAGAGTGGAATATGGAAAGACTACAAAATGGAAAGAGCCCAGGATCTACCTCTTGGCCCTGCTACTTTCTAGCTGTAGGACCCAGGGCAAGTTTCTTGCCCTCTCTAAGGACGGGTAAAATGGAGATAAAATGATTCATATACTTCCCAGTGTTGGCTGCAAAAATGAAATCAGACACTATGTTAAACACATCTCACATCTTTGATGCTAACTAGCCTTTGGCTGTTCCTGTCCCCTAACAATGATTATAAATGGAAGCATAAAGGAGGCAATGACTACCTATATCTTCATTAGGATAGCCAATCCAGAGGTTGAAAACCCGATGACCACCACTCCCACTCCCATCTTACTGGCTGGTGTTTCCGCTTCTCATGGTGCTTCTTTAACATTATCTTCAGGTCACTGTCCCCCAGCTCTATTTTATCTAAGAGAAAATGAGCCAAACCACTTAGACTAAGTCATTCCCTATCATAATGCTCAAATTAAAAATTTTCTGGCCATTTATGATATTCAAAAGTAAGAATTCTGAGTTTCTCTTCTGATTCCCATGTACTACAAGAATCAAAACTCTTGAAACCATCACAGAATCAACACATCAACTTTTCTGTACATTGGTCAGTAATAATGACTTCAGTTACTTATCTTGTCCTAAAACACATT
>PVKH010034922.1:0-11799 GCA_004027955.1 Chaetophractus vellerosus | reverse complement strand
CATTCTGATTTATCAATCCTAAAGTAAGCTAGAAATATATAGAATACCTTTAAAATGCTTTGACAGATAACTTCACTGTCAAATGACTAATGCCCAAGACCTCCATGTTCAAAACGAAATATTAAGGGCTCAAACACAGGCTTTACCCTTTTCAAATAGCCAACTCCTACAAGGACAATGACAGCTGTTGTCTCTCCCATACTAGCTAGGATATTAAGAGAAGGGTGTGTATTTTTGTTTTGTTTTGTTTGTGTTTTTTGTCTGCCTCAGTTGAAGGGAGAGAGAACTGAAAGCAAATGTCAAGAGGATATTATATGATTAAAGGCCATTTCATGCAAAGTTTTAGAGGGATGGCTTATCTTCATAGCATAGTAACTGGGTGGCTACAAATGTGACATTTTTTATTATCCCCATGGATGAATGCGACCGAATTTGGTAATATATGTACATTGGACACCACTATGTATATATTTGTGTTGACTACATATACCATGAGAAAGGATAATAGTCACATAACAATTCCAGGATTGTTATTAGCATTTAACAGGTCTGTAGGTCTGAACATATGTGATAGAGAAATGAGGACTAAATTTGGAAAATGGACAGAAAAGAATTGATAGAAATTAAATCTAATTTTCATTCAAGCACTGAGGTTTGTTTTGATATGCTAAATAAAGAGATGGTCTAAAATTTATATTAGTAATTTAGATATCAAAATATTTTAAATTGACATAAATTATAAGAGATCTAGAATTTAAGGACATTTTTTCATATTTGGCCAGGAAACAAAATGCTTCTTGATAACAGAAGTCTTCTGGATGGAAACCTCTCATTACACAAGCCAAAATGTATTAAATCTTCTTGGGTGGCCAGAGGAATAGAGATTTATGCTTTAATTGGAATATGACACGTGTTCTAAGGTACAGTTAGATAATGTGCTAATGATTTATTGCGCTAATGTATTAGAATGCTGTTTAGTAAATGAAAACACTCCACAGCAAAAAGCTAACATGAATGTATGGGGTCAGGGAGAAATGGAGAACTATATTTCCAGGTCTTTTTTTCAGAAACGGAATGGATAACAAAGAGCACAAAATTTTTCACATAATTATAAAGATAATATTCAAGAAACTCAAAACTTGCACTTAGGAAAACTTAAATTTTAATATATGTGCTGTTTGTTTGCAAGTAAATTCTTATTTGGCCAAAATACTAACAAATGTTTTATCAGTAAAATTGTATTTAAAGGGGAGTACACTCAGTCAGCATAAAGAATTATTTTAGAATATTTTTAGAACATTTCAGATGCATGTATTAGTGCCCTGATCAGGTAATAGCAAAGAATGCTCTGAAAATTCTACATGTTCTTTCAGCAGAAAAAAATGTTCTTGACCTCTTCAAAATATATGAGGATAAATAAGCATATATACCCTTAGCCACAAACCCTGAAATTTCATGGCCATGATTGGGATTTAATCTTTATCAATATACCAACATTTCTGCATATTCCATGGAAATACAGATTGTAAAAACAAAAATCCATAAATCCCTTAAGGGATGAAAAGTGTGTCTGACCTGGTAAGATAGAATTGAAAAGCAAGTGCCTTTGGCCAAGGATGGTGGTTGCTCAGAATATAGATTTATTTGAATTTGGGGTATAGATGTAAGTTCCAGATATAGATGTATTTGTAATCCACTCAACTCCAACATTTCCAACAACCCTTCCCCTACTCTCACACATGGAGAACGTACACACGTTGAGAAAAAGGGTAGTACTAAAGTTCAACAGAAGGCGATGCTAAAGCAGTACAGTCAGGAACAACAGTGTAGGGAGGCATTTGAGGTCATGGATACGTCAGTGTCACTCTGCTGTGCTAGTGGGGATGAAACAGCAGTGATAGCTGTAGTAAACAATTATGTCAATTCCATTATGGAGAAGCAGATGCTGGTAGGTCTGAAAAAAGGAGTAGAGCATAGGATTGTGCTGCTGCAGATAGTTGCTGAGCAAAAAGCAGCAAGTTTTGGGATATGATCACTTGACAAGTAGGACTTTAGGTAGAGATGCTAATGTGACCTTTCCTAAAACATGTAAGATGGTGATGTCAAAGGACATTCATGTTTTATATGTTCTGAATTTAAGTTATTGATATAATTGGTTATTATCCCTATATCCATGAACAATATATCCTATTTCCTGAAATTATGTTGAAACCAAATCAATGAATATCTAAAACAAGATAATCTGAATTTATAAATTAGGTAGGTGATTCATTAATCCATTCATAAGATTTTTATTGCATTGATTACATAAAAGGCATAATTGTAAGCATTATGAGAGATTTGCAGATAGCAAATAAAAAGTCACATTTATTAAACACCTTATATGTGCCAAGACTTTGCTAGGTGCTTCAAAAAATTCCTCTAATTTTTATTTAACTTTAGTTTTTTGGTGGTGATGATATAGTATATGTGTAAATAAAGACACACAGAGAGGTAAAGCTGTGAGCTCAGCAACACAGATATCGGGTTCATGCAGTTTTATGACACCAAGCTACCTCCTTGATTACATACAACACATCTACACACAATAATTATCTCATAAATCAATTTTATAAAGAACAGCACACTCTAACCCACAAAAATAGGGATGCATATATCTTAACTGATTTCCTTAAAGCATTGCTCTAATCTCCTTTTGAAAATTACATATCATAATACTGGTAACAGAAAATGCCATATCCCCACTATTTTAGTTTGCTAAGGGCTGCCAATGCAAAAATACCAGAAATGGGTTGGTTTTTATAATGTGAATTTATTAGGGTAAAATTGTACAGTTCTAAAGCAGTGAAAATTTCCAAATCAAGGCATCAGCAGAGATGCTGTCTCACCAATAGGTCTGCTGCTGGGCTCCTGCCACATGGCAAGGCAAAATAGCAGCCAGTCTCTGCCTTCTGCTCCAGGCTCAGTTTCTCTGCAAGCAATGTGGGCAATCAGACATATGGCTCATCTCTTTACAGGCCTTATCTCTTCAACTTCAGGCTGCTCTGCTAATTCCAGCCTCTGGCCTCTTCTCAGCCTCTTGGGGTTTCTCTGTCTTTCTTTCTGCAGCTGTGGGTTATCCTGGAGTCCTCTCTCACATGGCAGGGTAAAACAGCAGTTATTTTTCTCTGTCTACTTTGTTTATATAAGCCTCCATCAAGAGTGGAGGGACCCACCCTGGGTCATGCCTCCCTGAAGTAGTCCAATCAAAGGCCCTCAACTGAAGTGATCTAATCGAAAGTCCCCTTAGCTGAATCTAACCAAAGGTCCCACAAAAATAGGTTTACATACACAGGAATGGATTAGCTTTAGGACATAATTTTCTGGGGCCCACGGAAGACTCAAACCAGGTAACAGAGATTACATGTGAACTATGGACACTTAGACCAAAGAGAAAGGAGGTAAAAGGAGAATATGAGATTTGGTAAACCCAGTAATAAATGTGGAACCTCAGTGCACTTGAACAATACTACCCAATTTTACTAATGTAATAAGATATCAAGTCATCTTAATGATAGTAATCTTTCAGCTATGTTTTGATATTTCCATTATTGTAATTAGCAAATTACCACAACCTTAAAAGCCTAAAACAATACCCATTTATTTGCTCACAGTTCAGTGGGTTATTTTAGGATGGCTTTATGCTGAGGGCTGAAATCAAAGTGTTAACTAGGCAGGTCTTTTATCAGGTCTCAGAGACTCAGGAAAGAATTTGCTTCTGAGTTCATTTAATTTGTTGTGGGAACCAAGTTCCTTGCTGCAGTAGGACTGAGTGCTCTGTTTTCTTACTGGCTGTCTCTGCTCCCAAGGGCACTCACACTTCTTCTCTGAGGCCTTCTCCATCTTCTAACAAGCAAGAGTGCATTGGGTTCTTCTTATGTATCTGACCTCTCTGACTTTTCCTTCTCCCACCACCCAGAGACAGCTCTCTGTTTTCAAGGGTTGATGTGATTACACTGGGCCCACATGGATAATCCAGGATAATATCCCTATTTTAAGATCAACTGTGCCTCATAGCATAAACAATCACAAGATTAAGATCATAGTCACACTGTCCAGGGATGAGGGCTGGACATCTCTGGGAGACATTTTAAATATTTTGCCTACCCCAGCTATAAAGTTGTATGCCAAGAAGTACAAAACACAATGCAAAAGAAATACCAATGTATTGTTTTATTGTATCTTCCCCAACTTTAAAAAAAGAATTTCAAGCATGGTAGCAGAATACAGCAGCCTATTCCTGTAGCTGTTATTTTCTCTGGAAATGAAATATGAAAATGTAATCCTGATTGTCTGGCAGTAAAACCTCTATGACTGCCTTCCTGGGAACATTACTAAGATCAATGTCTCCGTCCTTCATGCCGCCCACATTCAGATTCATAATCCTTTTGAATTACCAGGATTTCTAATATGCTGCTTTGCAAAGTGGATTTAAACTTCCATATTTAATGGTTTAAGAGATCAATATAGTGATGTTTTGTGATCATGAAGGGCTCTTCTTAACCTGTAATTAGAGCTCTTTACTGAAACTTGGAGCCAGATAGAAGCCTGTTGAAGTGAGCTCAGTGAACCTCAACCCAATCCCTATGCCCATACATTTCAAAATGAGGTATTCATAGCCCTAGAAAAAAAAATTTAAGAGAGGCAGAAATATGACTCTATGAACTCATGTTTTTAAAAAAGATAATTTGTTTTAATAGGCTCTTTAAAAACATGTTTTCCATACCTTCTTCAAGTGTTTTTATCTACCACTTAGAAAAATGTCTTGGAGAAGACAATGTCATAAAACATAAAATTTATCTTCTCTTCATCTTTTATGTCATAATCTAACATATTCTCAAAGGTATACCACAAAACATCTAGTATTCAATATTTCAGAGCTTAATAGAAATATAGGGTTTTTATCATATAGCATACAGAGAGATGCAAAATTACTAATCATATACATATATATAGATACATATAGTTATATATATTATAATCATCACATTCTCTAATTCACAGTTATGCAATTGCATAATTATCTGAAGAAACATGTACTCAGAGATATTTAAACAACCAATTATAGATTCCCAAAGGATATTGAATTTTTCAGACTATATAGGTATATGTTAAAAATTCATTGTGTTTTTAAGCAAATAGTAATAGACATGGTAAATGAGATGTGACTATTTCAAGCAGATTATTAATCAGAATGATATATGACATGCTACTGAAATGTTTATGTAACATTAAAAATAATTTCTAAACAATAAAATTATCTATAACTCTACTTCCACCCAATTTTTGTACTTTATCTTGAAATTAATATTTTTCTATATTCTATATTTATCTGTTTTATCATTTTTACTCGTCTGCTTCTCACCACTGGATTACTTGCCCAACCACAGAACATAAAAGCACACATAGTTACTACAACAGCGTTTCTCAAAGCATGGCCATGTACTCTCTGGCTCACAATACTCTAGTGCTTGTTGAAGCAGATTTCTTGATCCCATCCCAGATTTATTCAATCAAAATCCCTGCTGTTAAGGGTAGGGTTACAAGCTCTTGGAATCTTAATTTTTAAAGGTTTAACAAGGTTCCTCCCTGTTACATGTTGTGAAAGTACTTTTATTTTTTTCCATTTTGCCTCTTCTATCCATTCTAATTTATTGACATGATTTCTTTCTGAAATTCTAATTTTTGAAAACAGTCTAACCTAAGATGATTATCTATTGTTCGCTGCAGAGAACATTCTCTAAAATAACCTTTTATAAAATTTCCATCTCTTTTCAGGCATATTATGCATAAGATTATTGCAGTGAAACCAATCTATATTTTCCTTCTAACATTGTCAAGTTTGTTTAATAGTTTTCTTCTTCTTTTTTTTTTATTATATATCCCCCCCTTTCTGCTTGTTCTTGCTGTGTTCATTTTTGCGTTCTTCTGTGTCTGCTTGTCTCCCCCCCGTTGTGGCTACCGGCTGAGTCAGCTCACCACGCGGTGGCCTTGCCTGCTCGTGGGTGGTTTGCCCAGCTCGTGGCAGCTTTGCCCTGCTCGTGGCAGCTTTGCCCTGCTTGTGGCGGCTTTGCCTGCCCATGGCGGCTTTGCCCTGCCCAAGGCGGCTTGCCTTCTCAAGGCAGTCTGCCCGCTCAAAGAGGCCCCGGGAACCGAACCCGGGGTCTCCCATGTGGTAAACCGGCGCCCTACTAACTGGGCTACAGCCGGCCCCTGCTTAATAATTTTCTTTGTTTTTAAATGCTAATCTGATTCTCAGGAGGATTTTTTTCCATATTTCAACATTTACTATAGCTGAATCTAGCACAGCATTTGAGATTCAGTTGGTTTCAGATTCATTAAATCATCCTGCCTTCCACAGCAGCATTTACAAACGTGTTTTTGTTTCTTTATTTCAAAAAAGCATATTTTTAAAAAATAATAAAAGATATTGTCTTAAAAGAGGACAGCTCTACTAAAAAATTGCCTTTATCCAGGTTCATCCTCAGCTTGAATAATAAATGCTGGGACTAAAGTTTTATAGAGGGTGAGTTCAGGATGTTTCCAGAGTCTCACTCAAGAATTCAAGGTTACTTCTTAATCTTCCTACGATCATAATTATAATGATAGAAAAAATAGCAAATACATGTGTTAAACATGCTTCTGATCACTTTTCTAATATTAACTCTTAAGACCCAAAACAGCTTTATGGTAAGTACTATTAAGGTCATCATGCCCATTTTACGGATGATTGTGAAGCTTAGAGAGGTTATAAGAGTCCCAAGGCCCCAAAGCTAGTAAGTGATATAGCCAGGATTTGCTCTCTGCAGCATTTCTAGTCAATGTTCTTAACCATTAAGCCATGACCAAACTAATATTTGAGGGAGAGGGGAAGGGAGAGGGAGAGGGAGTGTTTTACTAATATTGAGAAGAAAAGTTAATGATTACAATTTTTACTGAACCAATATTTTCCCCTAAATATCATACATACTTTCCCTAAATATAATAAATTATTGATTATTTAATTTACTTCATTCCAAAAGTTAAGTTGGATTTTGAAATTTAAATGAATGGTAAACAGTAATTGACTTCTAATTTCATCATTTATAGTCAATAAGTAAAAAGAGATGTTTAATTTATATTTTCATCATTTTGCGTTTCACATATAATTATAAGATCCTTAAGAAATTCTGTTCTGTATTGGGTTAAAGTAATAAATTCTGATCTGCTCGTAGAGTTCATTGCACTCTAACCCACAGAAGAAACCTAACACATACATTATAATTAATATTTATATTTATACTGATGTATTTCATCTTTCATTTGCCATGCTGTGATTTCTGCTCTATATGCTTCCTTGTCAATTCCTTTGTTTACTGTTGATTTGTGTTGCTTTTGTGGGAAACTAAGAAAGACTGTATCAAGATTTGATAACCAGATAATATTTTGAACTGAAAATACCTAAGATTAATTTCACCTAGCAATCAACATTAAGATGAAATTATGGACTGTCTGCCTTTATAATATGAAAAAAATATATTGTATAAGCTTTTCTCTTTCCTCCATCCTTCCTCTTCTTCTTTCCAGAATATTAAATAATTTAATGTAGGAATTTGTTTAACATCTGTCCTATTTTTGATATTTTGTTGTTATTTTAACCACATAACATGATGATATAGAATTACCTCTGTGCTTAGCTAGTTACATGGATCATCATCAATCTTCCTATCTTGACTTCTTGACTCTCCCAGTATTAAGTACAGCAGCTATAGCTAAGGATCTTCGTCAGATAGATTAAAAATGGCATTATATCTTCTCTAATTCCTACTTGTATGACCTTCATTCTCTGAGATTGATCCCTTTAGTATAAAACGAGGCTAAAAATGCCACCTGGGATTGCTCTGAGATTACTTCAGATAATATAGGTAAAACATTCACCATACTCCTGGCGCATAATAAATGGCATTTAACAAATGGCAGTTATTATATTTATTTTCATTTCTATTCATCTTTCGCTGCTCAGACTAAATATTTAAGTAATGTATTCAGTGCTTTTTTTCAGTGTATTTCCTAAATAAGGGCCGCCAAAAAATGTTTCCATTTATTGGCTTTGCCAATGAATGATGACTTCTTGATATAGTTATTAGTTTTCTATTTCTGCCATAACAAATGACTATAAATGTAGGAACTTATGACAACACAAATTTAATAAATTTGTAGGTCAGAGGTTCCATATGGGTCTCAGTGGGCTAGAACTGCAGTATCTGCAGGGCTGTGTTTTTTTTCTGGAGGCTCTAGGGGAGTCTGTTGCCCTGCCTTTTCCAGCTTGCAGAGAGACCACCTGCTTTCCTTGGCTCATGGTTCTCTTCTTTCATCTTCAGTCAGCAGTATAGCATCACTCTGACCCTTCTTCCATTGTCACAGATCTCTCTGACCACCGCCAAGAAAAGTTCTCTGCTTTTAAGAACGGATATGATTAGATTGGACCCACCTGGATAGTCCAGGAAAATCTTCCCATCTAAAGGTCCTTAACCATAATCACATAATCACACCAGCAAAGTCCCTTTTGTCATGTAATGTAACATATTTACAGCTTTCAGGGATTGGACATGGACATCTTTGGAGTCCCATTATTCTACCTACCACAAATAGCATTATTTTATCAAAAGATTTTCATAATTCTATAACACATTTCTTTCATAAAATTTCTATTCTTATAAAGGAGATGACTCAGGCCAGCAGAGTTTGGTCTTTTGCAGTTAAATTGTTTTTTGTTGTTGTCATTGATGATGACGTTGTTTTTCTCTTATTTATCTTGTGTAGAAATGTTTGGTTTTCCTTAATACTCAGAACATTTATTTTATTATTGCTTATGCACTCTTTATATTGCTTTCTTTCTGGTTCTTAATGCATAAATCAAGTCCTTTGCATATGTGAAACTATACCTCCTCTTTCTGTAAACATTTTCATTTTTGTATCCCTTTCTTAAGGGTATTAATTGAATTTCTCACCTTGGTTTCTCTAACAGCAATAAAATATTCTTGGAGAAAGAGAACTTGTGAAGAGGACTGCATATGCCTTGGAAACCTACTCAGAGCTGTTTTCACAAAGGATTGCAGAACAAAGCTGGGGCAGTAGTTTAAAAAGGGGGGCTCAGGCTTTGGGTGAACATATCTTCCCCGCTCCACAAACTACATAGTTCTGGGAAAAGTTGGCCAAGGGAAGGATATCTTGGGGCCCTCTACAGTGTGGTGTCTAAAGCATCCTATTTCTTAGGTCTGAGGAAGGAAGTGGATTTTCCAAGCAATAAGAAGGTAAAAAATCGCAAAATAAATGATGCTTGGAACCAGGAGAATACAAATGAATACTTGAAATTACATACTGGTTCTCCTTTTTATTGGATACTGGGTTTCCACTAGAACATATCAAGTGCCTATCTTCATGGGAACAGGATTGGCTAGCTGAACAATAGTGTCTTAAATTCGATCTACTCTCTGAAACTGCATAATATTCCCAAGATTTTCGAGTTATATAAATTCTTATCCTTAGTTTCTTGAAAAACAAAGGATGCCACTCTATCTGATCACTGGAGTATAAGATGCAAGAAAAAAGATCAACTTCCTCCCTACCAGTTGACTACATTGCTGACAAACAGTGATGATGGTTCTGCTTAACCCAGTATTCCTGCACAGTTGCCCTGCCCAGAAATTATACATGGCCATTCTACCTGGTGTCACACCTTCTCCATAGGTTTCATCTGTGAGCAGATAAAGCTTACTCCATACTGCCCCTGGATAAACTCAGGTCTAAATATTGAAAAATAGTCAGGGTCTAAAACATGACTCAAATACCACCAGTTTGGTAAGGCATGAAGTTTTGGCCAATCACATTTATTTATTGGGCAATTCTTCTCTAGGAAGGCCAAAAATTGGGCCCACAGGTCAGATACTACTGCAATAGGCAGAACTCCGTAAACAATATATCAGCTTACTAGCCTTTCCCCTTGATAGAGTTATGTGTTCAAGACATTGTATTTTCTTATACCTGATGGGTGTGCTATTAAATGTTCCAGTTTGGGCAACATGCAGTTCTAATAGCGTTTCTCCAGGGCAATAAATTAGAAGTAGGGAGGGGCAGATTGGTATATTTAGAACATTTAAAAGTTCAATAACGAAAAAGGCACAACAGCTCATCCTATTTTAGCAATTATTTTGGCCAGGAATGAAGACTAATAACCATGAGAGGATTACTTACCCAGGGGTAAACCCTACTTGCTACAAGACTATGTTATTGACTTGATAGATTGCAGCAATGCAAAAATAAAATCGCTTACTATTATGTTAGCCTAAGGGACCTCTAAAAGTTATAGCTTGACTTCTGATTTCAAAGTTCAGTGATTCACATAACTCCTGAAGCCAGAAGTAAAAACCTGAGAAGAAAAATCATTTTTAAAGTGTTCATCAGATTGTTTTCAACAGTTTATCTTCTTTTTATATACATGCATTGAATCAGCTTATTTGCTATCTAGAATATGCCAAATCAATTTCTGAAAGAGAAATGCACTTATTCTTAATAGGGTAGCTGGCTTTGTATCAGTGCCTGCCTTATTGTCAAGTATAGTAATCAATACTACATAGTATGAGTTGAGCAGAATAAAGAAAGCTCTCTTCTGAAAAGTACCTTTTTCACCTCGTACCAAAGTAACTGAAATTCTACGATTCAAGGATAATTTTGTTTGGTAGAGCAGTGTTCACTGGAGGTATACTCCCTCAAATGCAGATATTTCTCACTGGCAAATACTTTAGTTCAGTGACACTTCAGTGTTACATATTTCCCTTCTCTTTTCATGTTGGTAGGAGGGAGCCTCAGCATCATGAGAAATCTGTGTATAGACCGAAAGGAAGGGCAAGGCAAAGGATACCGAGAGGTAAACACAAAAGTGGGATAGGGAAAGTGTAAAAATTCATTAGTTCTCTTACTATATTTAAACATAGATCCTCTACAGCTGTCAATGGCACTGTTCTTCTGTAGAGTCTCCTGGGCAAGAATGGGTCACAACTCCTCCTGGAATTTCCCATACTCCTGCTGATGTTATGCTGTTGCATTTCACCAAAATTTTACTAAAAGCTCTCACTTTATAGAAGGAAGTTAAAAACAGACATTAAAATAATAATCTGATCACCAGATATGCCATCTCATCATAGAACACATTCCAGAAGTATAAACTTTTAACCCTCTTCTTCTTCCTCTATATACCTGCCACTAACTATATAGTTATTGAATGAAAAATGTGGATGTAACTAGCTGAATTGTCTGTGATAGAAGAACACTGGTTAATAAGCAGCTTCAAGTTTTGCATATCTCTATGTAGCAAAGTTGAAATAGAAAATTAAAGGTAGTTACACATCACTAAAACAAACAGAAATGTACATAGAGTAGAGACAAAATTTTATAAAGACAGAGATCAGAAAAGTGAGACAGAAGTGTATCTTTCATTGTTCCAGACTGTGTAGTTTAATAACGGATTTCTAAAATGGAAAACATAGTTCTTTGGAGGTGTGAGGACCAGTGAAGCAAGGCTATTTACAATATACAGCATGTACAACATACAGGTCCTTGGTGGCTTCCAGCTTCCAGTTTGGTCTCAATAAAAACAATATATGAAACAAACAGGTAAACATATATTAAAGAAAGCTTCCCCTGCTTTGCTCCTTTTTATTAAACCTATGAAACCATTGTCTTTCTTCTCTGTCCACTTAGCTTCCTATGACAGTATATTTC
>PVKH010034921.1:0-11801 GCA_004027955.1 Chaetophractus vellerosus | reverse complement strand
ACTTGTGTTCCACTCTGGGTCTCCGCTGCTTGGGTCCCTGTGCCTGGATACGTATGGGGTTCTAAGTTGCTGCTGTGAGTGACTCTATAGTGTGTACTTGTGGCAGGAGGTGCCTGGACTGTGCTGCCTATATGTGACTCTTAAGCTGTGCGTGAATGAGTGAGGGAGAGGGGTCTGGAACAGCAGGTCTGGCTTGTACATCTCCTACCTTTTCTTTTCTTTTTTTTCATTTTCTTTGATTATGCATTTGTGGAGTCCTTTTCCATTCTCTACTGTACCTCAAAATTCCAAGCAAGTGGATTTGTCCTTTTATTAGTTGTTTCTTAGGGGAGATTTTTCCAGGGAATGTCTTATGTCACCAGTCTTTTGTTGATGACATCATCTGGCCAATTGATTTTTGACAAGGATGCCAAGATCCACTTAATGGGGAAATAATAGTCTCTTTAACAAATGACACTGGGGAAACTGGATATGCAAACTCAAACTCAAAGACCTAAATATAAGAACCATAAATATAAAACTCCTGAAAGAAATCATAGGGAAGCAGCTTCAGGACCTAGTGTTTGGAAATAGTTTCTCAGATTTTAAACCAAAATCATGAGGAACACGAGGAAAATCAAAGTTATAGACTTTTATGCATCAAAACACTTTATCATGAAAGTAAAAGACATACTACAGAATGGGAGAAAATATTTGGAAACCACATGTCTGGTATAGGTTTAATACACAGAGAATATGAAGATATCCTACAAATCAACAACAAGAAGACAAACAACACAATTTTAAAATTTGCAAAACACTTGAATAGATATTTCTCCACAGAAGATACAGAAATGACCAAATAGCACACGAAAAGATGTGTAATATCATTAGCCATCAGGAAAATGCATATCAAAACCACAATGTGATATACCATTTCACATCCACTAGAATGGCTACTGTTTATAAAGCAGCAAATTACAAGTGTCAGAGAGGATATGTAGAAATAGGAACACTTGGTTCATTGTTGGTGGGAATGTAAAATGGTGCAGCCACTGGGGAAATCAGTTTGATGGTTCCTCAGAAAGTTAAGTATATTATTACCATATGAGCCAACAATCCCACTTCTAGGTATATACCCTAAAGAATTGAAAGCAGGGACTTGAATAGATATCTGAAAACTGATGTTCTTAGATACATTATTCACAATAAGAAAAAGTTGGAACTGATTCCAATATCCATTAACAGATGAATGGATAAACAAAATGTGGTCTATACATTCAATGGAATATTATTTAGCCACAAAAATGAATTAAGTTCTGATCCATACAACAACATGGATGAACTTTGATGACATCATGTTCATTGAAACAGGCCAGACATAAAAAGACAAATATTGTAGGCTATCACTGGGTTGGGGGCAGGGAATAGGGAGTTAATGTTTAATTGGTACAGAGTTTCTGGTTAGGGTGATGGAAACATTTTGTTAGTTGCTGGTTGTGATAGTAGCACAATATTGTGAATGTAATTAACAACACTGAATTATATATTTGAAAATGGTTAAAATGGGAAGTTTTAGGTTTTGTATGTTACAAGATCAAAAAATGAAAAAAAATTGAATCATATGACACAAACTGTGAACCCTAAAGAAAACTAAGGATAACAGTTAATCATATAATTATAATATTGTTTCATATATTGTAACAAAGTACCACACTAATACAAAGGATTACTAATAGGGAAAATAATGTGCATGTGCATGTGAGATGAGTATATGGGCCATCCATACTTTTTGCATAAACCTACAAATTCTTTAATTTTTTTTCTGTAAACCTACAACTTCTCTAAAAAAATAGAAAAGAAAAAGTCCAAGCAATCAAAATAAAAGCAAAACCATACTTACACATGCTATAGGAAAAAAAAAAGTCACTAACTATGTACCATTGAAATGAACTGGGTCTGGAGAGTTTTTTCTGGGGAATATTTTGATTACAAATTCAAATTTATTTTATATATAGGGCAACATTCAGTTTTCCCATTTCATTGTTAGCCAGTTAGGGCATGTTGTATATTTCAAAGAATTTAATGATTTCATCTAAGTCATTGAATTTCTTGGCATAAAGTGGTCCATGATATCCGCTTATTTATTTTGCAATATTTGGAGGATCTGTAGTGATGTACCCTCTTTCATTCTTGACATCAGAAATTTGTATTCTTTCTCTTTGTCCTTCTTGCTCAGGCTTTATCAATTTTGTTAATATTTTCAAGGAACTAATTTCTTAATCCTTTCTTCTTTCCTAATGTAAGAATTTAAAGGTAGATTTACCAGAAGTTGTGATGTTGGATTTTAATTATCATTAAATTCAAATTATTTTCCAATTTGTCATATATTCTATTTTGATACATGGGCTATTTAGAAATGAGATTCTAATTTCCCAAAATGTGAACGTTTTAAAATATCTTATTATTTCTGTTTTCTAATTTATTTCCATTTGTCCAAAGAATATACTGTATAGAATATCAGTCTTTTTACCTTTTTTGAGAATTAATTTAAAACACAGAATATTTTGTATCTGGATGAAGATTCCATGTACAATGAAAAAGAAGCTGTATTTTGAAGTTGTTGGATCTAGTGCTCTATAAATGTCAATTACCTAAGGCAGACTATAGTGCAGCTTAGATATTCTTTGTCCTTACTGAAATTTTTGTCTTGAAGGTCAATTATTAAAAGCAGTTGTTAATATCCCCAACTATTGGTTGCAAAGTTCCATCCACCTCTATTTTAAAGCTGTGTTATTAGGCTCATACAAATTTATAATTATAATGTCTTTTTGATGGATTTTCCCTTTCACCATTATGAAATGTCCAGTAGTGGTGAGGTCTAATTGGTCTAATATAGTCACTCCAGTTTTCTTATGCTTACTTTTGCATATGATTTTTTTCTCATTCTTTTACTTTGATCTGTCTTTTGGGTCTTTTAAAAAATCTCATGCAACAATCTCTCCCTTTTAAGTGGTGTGATTAAATAATTTATATTTAATGTAATTGTTGATACATTTGGATTTATTTCCAACATTTTACTGTTTCTTTTCTCATTATCCTATCTGTTATTTGTTCACATATCCCTTCTATCTTAAATTACTTAGGTTAATTAAATAGCCTAGGTGTGGTTCTATTTATATTTATCCAGCCTGGTTTTCACTGAGTGTCTTGAAATTGTAATTTAATATTTTTATAAAGTCTGGGAAGTTTGAAGCCATGTGCTTTCAAATATTTTTATCATCCATTCTCTTTCCCTCTCTTTCTGGGACGCTAGGTATATGTACCTTTTGATTTGGCATACAGATTCTTTTCCTATTTTTTTCCTGTTTGACAGTACATAGGGACTTGGGGTGGTGGGATAGGGGTATGCGAGGGAGGTGGGTATGACTGTAAAAGATCAACATGAGGGATCCTTGTGATGATGCAACTGTTCAGTAAACTTGACTGAGTTGTTGGATATATAAAAATAAACATGTAATAAAATTTCATAGAAGTAAACACATACAACGCCACATCCACACCCACAAGGAAAACTTGGGAAATCTGAATAAGATTGGTAGAGTGCATTAATGTCTATATCTGGGTTGTGATATTACACCAAAGTTTTACAAAATACTAAATTTGAGTAAATTGTACCTAGGATCTCTTGGTATACCAAAAGATCCTAGGTACAATGGATTCATAACTGTATGTGAATCAATAAAAATGTCTAAACAACTGAGTCTTTTGGTATATTTAGATGGATTTGATTTGCTAGAATTTTGTTAAAGATCTCAGCATCTATGGTCATGAAGGATACCGACAGTTTTCTTCCATTGTAATCTGTATCTTGTTTTCCTACTTATGGTATTAATAGCCTCAAAATGTGATAATACAGGTGTCCTAACTATTCTTGAGTCAGATTCAGTGATTTGTGTCTTTCTAGGAATCTATTCATTTTATCTAGATTGTCAATATTATTGGCATTAAATTGTTCCTTATATTTCTTTATTTTTATTTTCCTTTCTGTAGCATCTTCAGTGATGTACTCTCTTTCCATTCATGATATTGAAAGTTTTTTTTTTATCTCTTCTCTTACTTTTTCCTTGATCACTATAGATAGTTATCATGGTTTATCAATTTATTGATCTTTTAAAAGAATAAATTTTAGGTTTCATTGAGGTTTTCCTATTGTTTGTCCTTTTTCTATCTCTTGATTTCTACTGCCATCTTCATTCTTTCTTTTACTTACTTTTGGTTTAATTAACTTTTCTTTTTCCTAATTTATTTTAGTAGAAGTTTAGTTCATTGATTTTAAACATTTCTTCTTTGGTATATAATAATTTAAAGTTAAAAAATTTCTAAGCACTACATTAGCTGCATCTTACAAATTTTGCTATGTTGTGTTTTCATTTTCTTCCAGTGAAAAATATTTTCTAATTTCTTTTGTGATTTCATTTTTGGCAATGGGACATTTAGAAGAGTGTTGTTTAGTTTCCAAATATTTGGGGACTTTCCAAATGCTATTTCTAATATAATTCTATTTTGGTCAGAGGCATACTTTGTATGCCGGCGCCCTATCCACTGGGCTATCGAGCCGGCCGCAATCCCTTTAATTTTATTGACTTATTTTATGTTTAGCACCTGATCTATCTTTATAAATGTTAAATATGAAAAAAATGTGTAATATTCAGATGTTGAGTGGAAAGTTCTATTGATGTCAATTAGATTCATTTACTTAATATAATCCTGTTTTCTGTAACCTTTCTGATTTTCTGCCTAATTGC
The DNA here is from genome assembly GCA_004027955.1 of Chaetophractus vellerosus. Lineage (NCBI taxonomy): Eukaryota > Metazoa > Chordata > Mammalia > Cingulata > Chlamyphoridae > Chaetophractus > Chaetophractus vellerosus. Next base: position 7,014 of record PVKH010034921.1, on the reverse strand, counting down.
CTTATCAATTACTTACTGAGAAAAAAGTATTAAAATCTCCAATTTTCTACTTTTCCTTTCAATTAGTTTTTGCTTTGTGTCATATTTTGTCTATTGTTGGGTGCATATGCATTTAGGATTATGTCCTTCTTGATGAACTGATCTTTTCAGCTTTATGAAATGTCATTCTTGATCCTAGGTAGCATTCTTTGTTCTGAAGTCTACTTTATCTCATATTAATAATAAACCACTCCAGCTTACATAATTTTAGGGTTTGCACATTATAAAATTTCCCAACTTTTACTTTAAACCTGTTTGTGTCTTTTTTTTTGTAAATGATTTTCTTGTACACAGCATATAGTGAGGTCTTTCATTTTTATTCAGTCTGATATGCTCTTTTATTTGGAGTGTTTAAACCTTTCATATTTTATGTAATTATTGATAAGGTTTGATTTAAAGCTACTAGATTACTTTTTGTTTCCTATTTGTACAATCTGATCTTTCTTTTGCCTCTTTTCCTACCTCCTTTTGCATTAGTTGAGGATATTTTAGGATTCCATTCTATCTCCATTGGATTAATTATACTTTTTTTTGGTTTTGGTTTTTGTTTTTTTGTTTTGCTTCAGTAGGTTTACAATATGCATTTCTAACTGTGTACCATTGAGCCTAAAGTCCAACCAGAGGTGAAAGATTAGGTTCTTTTCAGGTCTTTTCTGTACATTTGTCCTGCCCTGTGCAAGAACATGGTTTTCTAAATTCCCTATTATAAGTGGGAGCCTTTCAGAGTCTTAATTACTCAAAGTAACCTCCCTCCTCAGCTTTTCCTTCCAGGCTTTCTGCATGTCTATTATTTGCTACAACTGTAATCTTTGTCCTAGGCAGCAACTTGAACCTTTCAATTTCAATACTTTTGCCTTTCAATGTTTTTGAGGAACAACTTCCATCTCTGTGTAGCTACTTCTCTGCCCTGAGAAAGTTTCAAGTTAGGTGGAACAAAAGCAAGCCCCTTTTGTCAGTCCTTCAGAGAACTCTCAGGAAGTTCAAAGAAAACAATCACAATTCCTTTGGAACAAGGTCTTCTCTGTTCACTTCAGAACCAGAAACCCACACCCAGACGGTTGCTTCAACACCACCTCAGGGCTGGGGCAAAGGTAAGTTAAAAGGACCACAAAGTTCTCCTACTGAGGCAGGTTAGTACAGGGAAAAGAAGGAAGACCCAGCAGACCTGGCAAAAAACATGGCTGTGAGACACGTGGTCATGAAACCCCAAACAGAAACCCCCTGAGGGAAAGGCCATTGCCAAGAATTAAGCCAGAAAGATCCTATGAAACCCTGGCCACAAGAATCCCATTTTGAATGAGAATCCCATTCGGGGTCAAGGGGCAGCCCCTGATACCTTCAAAAGGCCTAACCTGGGGCCCCCACTTGAGCGACTCACCCTCCATCATGCCTGCAGTCCATGCCTCTGATTGTGTACTTTTCTCATTTTCTGGTTTCTTAGTAAACTCTTTATTCCCTTGCCTAGTCTATGCATGTCCTTAAATTCTTTTATGTGACATAAGTCAAGAACCTAGAAGCCCAGAACCTACAGACTTCCACCAGCATATTTGGGCAGCCCAGCCAGGACATGAGGAGGAAAGTAATGCTCCCCAACTCCTGCCAAAGACTGGTGAGCCTACGCTTTTTAATTAAAGCCTGTCTGTGCCCTCTTTTGTTTTATTAGCGTAGTCCCGAGATTACACTCGGGCTCCTGAGGCTGTTTGCCTGTAAGCTGCAGAACAGTCTCTGCCTTTTAATGTGCCTCTTAATGTTGGGTTTAGCTGCAGAACTCAGTCCCTGGGAGTGGCCATGAGATGAGCTTGTCCGTGGTTATCTCCTAAGACAGCTGCAAAGTATGCAAAAGAAAGGTCCCTAGCCAGTACTTTTCCTAGCAGGAAAGCCCAGCTTGGAAGCTTCAGGCTGGGAACTGGACCCAAACATCTTCCAAGACCTCTCAGACTCTAGGGATGCCCAGAGACATAAGGCTCCTGATCCCCGAAACATGGGGACAGTGGGCAAGACTCCCAACCTCCAGGATGCTGGCTTGGCGAGCAATCCTTTCAAACAGGTCTAGCAGTGGGATGCCACCAAGGCTGATGAACATGTTTATCCTCCTCTAGGATAATGGGCAGCTTCTAATTGGGACAATCCGCCTACTGATGGTCTAAAAAGGAAGAGGCTAATCTTTTCCTGCCACACCGCGTGGCCATAATACAGCCAGCAGTGACCTCTGCATGGGACCCTGAATTCCAGTTAAACCTGTATGAGAGAGAGGACAGACAGATTTGAGGGCCAAAGACCATGTGGTCGTGTCTCCTTAAAGAGATGAGGAAATGTACTACCAAACCAGTCAATTATAAGCTCATGTAAATTATTCAGAAGCAGAGCCTAGGAACCCAGCCAGTCTGCACTGGATATCCATAGAAAGCTGGAGAAACTCAACTTGGACCCCCAAACTTCCATTAACTCCCTTTTAGAAACAGCCTTCTCAGTTTTCAACAATCAAGACCACATCACCAAGATGGAGACGGTAAAGTGCAGCAGGGTCCGGGACAGGCTCACCTTTTAACTGCTACCATAAAAGGCACCAGTCACCTCAGGGTTACCTGAATCCAGGCTCCACGTTAGCAGGAACCTGGTCCCACGCTGCCTCACCACACAGACTGCTGGGGCCTTCCCCCAGGGGAGGACAGAAAGGGCCTGAAGCAACATGTGCACCATTAACTAGGAGGCCTTGGGTGACCCTTGACGGTGGCAGATAAGATTGTTAATTTCTTCATTAATGTGGGAGCCAATTACTAGATCCTAGCCTGCACTCCAGACCTCTCTAACCTTGGTTGTGCCTAATGAAGGGAGTGAATGGGGAATCAAAGCTCTGAAGTAAAGGAAAATGTTCTAAAGTGTGTTTTAAAGCATTAGGAACAATTTGATTATAAGCCAATAAATAAAGAATGAAATTCTTGTGCAAAACTGCATGGTTACAGTGTGGATTAATTAGAAATAGCCTTCAAAGAGATAATTTAAATGTCATTTTGCAGCTAAACTTATTTTGTAAGAGAAAGAAAATTATAAATAATATTAGTGAGTTGTGTGTTTCTGTGTCAAACTCTCTATTTGTGTCTGCCTATTTGTTCAGTGGATATCTTCATACATTGGGATGGTAATATCAAATTAACAAGTGAAAATTCTTAAAAGAGCTCTATTCAAATTGTTAAAAATTAAATATGTGCTTACATATGTGGATAAATATTCTTTGAGCCCAAATTAGGCTAAACAGGATGGAAAGATCATATAGAAACCTGTCAGAAACCACCTCAATAACTTTAAATGCATTTGCTAGTGAGGCTTTGGACCCAACCCTGGTAACAAAGGGAAGTTCTGTTCCTTCTCAGCCCCTAGGAGGCCCTGACCCTCCTTGGGGCTCCCAAGGTTGTTTGCTGGGGGGGGGGGGCAGAACAATTACTTAATGGACTTTTAATGTCTGGTTTAATTGCAAAACTCCCTGGCAGTGGCCATAAAATGAAACCGCTTCCCAAGACCTCTGTAAGAATAGGCCAAAAGAAAGGATTCAAGCCAGCCCTTTTTCTAGGAAGAATCATGCATGTGGCTTGGTTGCTTTGGTCTGGAACCCGGGTCCAGATATCTCCCAAGACCTAGTTTACCATGGGGATGCCAGTGACACAGCTCTGAGTTCTCAGGATTCTGAAACCAGAGCAGCAACTCCAAATGTCTCCCAAGGTCTACGTGACCCCAAGCGGTCGGCGTCCCCTAACTTCTTAGAGGGACAAGTGATGTTATTTTGGGAACTTCAGTTTGGAGGCTAGCTCTAAATGTCCCCCAAGACTTAAGAGGCTTGGGCACTTTGGTTTGGAGGGTAAAAGTTTAGTCAGACTTAGAGTCTGGGATGCCAGATCAGCTGACAAACTCTTCTCTATTTTGTGCTAGAATAATGGGCGCAGCCTCTAGCATACCAGACCTTGCCCACCAAAGGGTTGAGAAAGGAGAAACTGATCTTCTTCTATAACACTGGATGGCCGCAGTGTTACATTCTTTATTTACTGGCTTAAAATCAAATTGTTCCTATCTTGAAAATATAGAGGAAACAGAAAGAGAAAAATATGATCATTTAGTGGGGCAGACAGGAGAAGAATTGATATATATATATAATATATAAAAGAAGACTGTGATAGGCAGAATAATGGCCCCTCAAAGATCCATGTCTTAATGCCTGGAATCTGTGTATATTTTAACTTACATGACAAAAGGAATTTTGTAAAAGTTATTAAGGTTAAGGACCTTGAGGTGGAGAGAGTATCCTGGATTATCCAGGTGGACTCAATCTAATCACAAGAGTCCTTAAAGGTGAAAGAAGGAGACAGAAGGTTGGGTCAGAGAAATAAAATATGGGGATTCAATCTATTGTTTCTGGCCTTGAAGTTGAAGGAAGGGGCCCATGAGCCAAAGAATACAATCACTTCTAGAAGCTGGATGGACCTTTGGCTGACAGCCAGCAAGGAAACAGAGATTTCAGGGCTACAACTTCAAGGAATAGAATATGCCAGTAATCCAAATAAGCAAAGACCCCGGATCCTCCTCTAAAGCCTCCAAAGAGGGATGCAGCCCTATGGACACCTTGATTTTAGACCATTGAGACCCTTGCCAGACTTCTCACCTACAGAATTGTAAGATAATAGATCTGTAGTAATTTTCTATGGCAGCAATAGTAAACTAATACAGAGAATAATCAACAGTGAAATGATCAGTTCAGGGAATGAGCACCAGAGCATAACTCCTCCTACACTTTTTTTGGTCTATTATTCAGGGATCAGTACTTCTCATATGGCATTATATTCCCCATCAAAGAGATACAACAAGGAGTATTAAAGTCAATCTTCAGCTAATTCAGGGAATCTTTTGTGGGAAGCCAATGCCTAAGGCCAGTATATGGATAGGAAGCCTATTCTGCTTTGTCTTTATGAGACCAAGCATGCATGAATTACTTAACACAGATCAAATTAATGTTTATGGGGTGATTCAACAAAAGAATGTCAGCTGTCTGTCTTCTAATGAAATCCTATTTGTGATAATTGCCAATCTAATCAATCATTCCTTAAATCTCACAATCAGAGGAGGAAAATGAAAAGATAAATATTCTGCAAATTCTGGACAAACAAAGCCTGGGAGCAAAGGGGTTGGTTTAGTGTATTGTTAGTAGCATATTTTGTTTTATAAAGCATCCAACTTATTGCCTATAATATTAGAGATACATAATAAAAGATTGTTGAGTGACAACTAGCGTATGTTTTTCCCAGAAGACTACAACATAACAACTTTATAATATTCTTATCATTAAGCCCATTCCTCCTTATTTATTAACAGGAATCCCTAGGGAAAGGGAAATTTTGTGGCACCCTTACCATGTGTTTCACCGAAAATCTTATTAATTGCTATAGGGAAAAGGCCTGAAGAGTAGTTCAACAGGACGAGCTTGACGTAGGCACTGGCACTACTAGAAAACAGGAAACTTAACAGGTACATGAAAGGAATGACAGACCAGCCAAACAGTATGAAGATAAGCATTGTGTCCAGAAAGTGGTAATCATTGATCAGTATATCCAAATTGCATAACATGAACACCACCTAAGACAGAAAGAATACAGAGGTAAAGTTAAAATGTGAGTCTCTTCTACGTCTTCCTCATCAGGGAGCAGAACAATTCTACTTCCTTTTTTGGTTCTTTTTCCTATTTGGAATGGTTTTGGTTTTTCCCCTTGATCAATATCAAAATGCTTTCTTTCTCCCACTCTGCGCCCCTCTCAATCCCTTATAAGCCCATTCTCCATATTTTCAGAAATTAGATACCCAGTGGGAAAGCTATTTTTCTAAATATTGTCATTCTGGCATCTGTAAGCTGTGATACTCACCTACCTTTCACTGCTCTCCGTTTTTAGATTCTGCCTGTTGGCTCTACTCTGCTTTCCCACCCCTCCAAACCCCATCTCAGTCACTCAGGGTCTTTCTTCAGGAAACAGATGAGAAGCACATAAGGAACCCCAAAGCTACAGGGGATCTAAGTAAGGAAAGAAAGAACCTATACAGCTGTTAAGGAAAATAAATTTCCAGAAATCTACATCTTATTAGTTATTAATTGTACTTTCTCCCAGAACTCCAAGATTGTCTATTTTGAGGTCTAAAATGATTATATAGCAGGATCTTTGAGAAATGTGTAGAGCAGGGTTAATCTGAGAATAGCCACTATGTGACTGATAACTGAGGCTCTCAGTGGAGTACAGAAAAGCAACAAAGAAATGAGCATAAAATAGCTAAAAATATTTTGATGCTTTGGATATTTCTCCTTTGTTTCTGTCACAGGAGAATTTTAACTTCAAGAGTAATGGAATACATATATCCAGCCACTCAGAGAGAGGTTAGATTGACCTAGGCAGTTTTTTGCTGTAAGGGTTATAATGTTTAGGGGTTCCACCAATTATAATATGGTCATTTTTGGATAGGAAGACCCAACATTGTAAAAATGTAGATTCCCCCCAAATTAATTTATAAACAAAAGCACCTATAAACTATTTTAGATGAATATTTTTAAATATCATTTTGAAATAGAACACACATTCAGAAATGTACAAAATATAGATGTGGAGATCAATGGATTATCACAAAAATGAACATTGTTGTGAAACTACCACACACTTGATACCCCAATGCCACTCAATGCAAAAAGCCTTCATCTCCTGTGAAGTTATCCACTGTCCTCATTTCTAAAATAACCACCTTTCTTCATTTCTTTATGGCTTTAATAAAAATTCCTCTAAGCTTTACCTGTATTATACTATAAATAAATATATAACTGTACATAATATAAATATACACAAATAGAATTGTATAGCATGCATTTCTTTGTACCTGGCTTCTTTTGCTCAACATTATATTTGTGAGATCCATTTATACTGTTATCTAGAGTAGTAATTAATTTTCATTGCT
>PVKH010034920.1:0-11793 GCA_004027955.1 Chaetophractus vellerosus | reverse complement strand
CACATGGGAGGCCCCGGGTTCGGTTCCCGGGGACCTCTCCTAGCGGGCAGACCGCCTTGAGAATGGCAAGCCGCCATGGGCGGGCCAGAGCCGCCATGGGCAGGGCAAAAAGCTGCCACGGACAGGGCAAAAGCCGCCACGGGCAGGGCAGGTCGCCCGCGAATGGAGCGCATCCAGCCACCCACGAACTGAAGCAAGACCCGGCCGTGAATAGAAGCAGAAGCCGCCCACAAGCAGGGAAAGCCACGCCTGCGCAGTGACCAAGTCTCAGCGCGTCCCCGCAATGGGGGGGGGGAAGGGGAGATATGTAATAAAATAAATAAATCTTTTAAAAAAAAAAAAAAGAAATACTACTCGTTTAAAAAGAAGCAATCTGTGGTCACATGCTTCTTATATGTATACAATAACATGGATGGATTTTACATCCATTATACTGAGTCAAAGAAGCCATACACTAAAGTTTGTATATTATATGATTCCTTTTGAATAAAGCTCTAAAAGAAGGAAAGTTAATCTATAACAGAGAAAATATCACAAGTGCAATTTCTGGTATGGGGTGGGGAAAGAGGCATAGGTTACTTTATGGGGTGATAATAATGTTCAATATCATAGTAGAATTTTGGATAACACATTTTTGTATTTGTTAAAACTATTGTAAAGGATTGTCTTTACAAGAAACAAAAAACCTCAATAGACCAATTATAAGCAAAGAGAGTGAATCAGTTATCAAAAATCTCCCAACAAAGAGAAGCCCAACACCGGATGGTTTCACAGGTGAAGTCTACCAATCTTTCCAAGAAGAATTCACACCAATCCTGCTCAATCCTGTTCATTCTACCCCAAATCATTTGCAGATTCAATGCAAATCCCAATCAAAACCCAAACAGTCTCCTTTGTAGAAATGGAAAAGCCAATTATCAAATTTGTTTGGAAAAGTTAGGGTTCCCAAAGAGCCAAAAACCTCCTGAAATAGAATGAAGTGGAGGTCTCACTCTCCTGACTTTAAAGCACATTACAAAGCTATAGTGGTCAAAGCAGCATGGTATAGGCACAAGGATAGATATATTGACTAATGGAATTGAATTGAGGATACAGAAATAAACTCTCACGCCTATGGTCGATTGATTTTGACAAAGCTGCCAAGTCCACAGAATTGGTAAAGAATAGCCTCTTCAACAAATGGTGCTGGGAGAATTGGATATTCATATGCAAAATAATGAAAAAGGACGCCAATCACACACCATATACAAAATTAACTCAAAATGGATAAAAGACCTCAATATAAGAGCCAATGCTATAAAAATTCTAGAAGAAAATTTAGGGCAGCATCTTCAAGATCTTGTATAGTCCGTGGTTTCTTACACTTTACAACCAAAGCACAAGCAACAAAGGGAAAAATAAATAAATGGGACCACCTCAAAATTAAAATTTGTACATCAAAGAACTGTCACAAAGGTGAAAAGGCAACCTACTCAATGGGAGAAAATATTTGGAAACCATATACCTAGCAAAAGTTTAATAACCAGAATATATAGAGAAATCCTACAAATAAACAATAAAAAGACAAACACATTTTAAAAATGGACAAAGGACTGGAATAGACACTTCTTCAAAGAAGATGTACAGATAGCTAAAAAGCACATGAAAAGATGTTCAACATAACTAGCTATTAAGGAGATGCAAATCAAAACCACAATTAGATTTTATTTCACACCCACTAGAATGGCTATGATTGAAAAATGACAAAAAATCACAAGTGTGGAAGAAGATGTGAAGAAATAGGAACATTCATTAATTACTGGTGGGAATGTAAAATGATGCAGTTACTGTGAAAGACTGTTTAGAATTTCCTCAGGAAACTAAGTGTAGAGTTACCATATGTCCTACAATCCCACTACTAAGTATATACACAGATGAATTGAAAGCAAGGACTGGAACAGAAATTTGCATATCAACGTTCACTGTGGCATTATTTACAATTGCTGTAAATTGTATTCAGCTGTAAAAAGGAATAAAGTCCTGATGCACGCGACAATGTGAATGAATCTTGAGGACATTATATTGAGTGAAATAAACAAGGCACAAAAGGATAAATATTGAATAATCTCACTGATATGAACTAATTATAATAAGCAAGCTCACAGGCATAGGATCTAGAATATAGTTTACCAGGGGATAAATTGGGGTAGACAATGGGGAGCTGATGCTTAATTCATACAGAATTTCTATTTAGGTTGATTTTAAAGGTTCGGAAATTGATGGTGGTGATGGTAGTACATTATTGTGAGGGTAATTAACAGCACTGAACTATGTATGTCAATGTACTTGAAAGGGATTGTTTTGGTTCTTGCACATTACTAGAATTAAAGTTAGAAGATAAACTATGGGACTGTACAACAGAGTGAATCCTTTTGTGGATGATGGACTGGGGTTAACAGTATAAGTTTAAAGATGTTCTTTAATGAATTATAACAAATGTACAACACTAATACAAGGCATTAATAATAGAGTGGTATATGGGGGAAAATATACCTAAAGTAAACTATGGACTATAGTTAATAGAACTATTTTAATATTCTTTCAACAATTGTAACAAAGGTACCACACTAATGCAACCTGTCAGCAATAGGTTTGAGAGGTGACCGCTAAGGGATATGGATTTTTTTCTTTTTGGGGTAATGAAAATGTTCTTAAATTGATTATGGTGATAAATGCACAATTCTGTAATTTTACTCAAAGCCATTGACTGTACACTTTGGATACATTGTATGGTATGTGACTATATCTCAATTAAACTGCTTTAAAAATATTTTAAAAGTGAAGAACAAGTCAAGTGATAATAGATACTAAATGGTAACTGATTACAGTTAATGATTGCATGCTTAGATTCATTCATTTATTTAATTTACTTATTTTATGTGCATTCGTTTCCTGGTTTGTATGTTTATTTCAGGGAAGCAGATTAACTAATGCCTAGTTCTGAGGTGTTATATTATCAGGATCTCTTCTCTAATAATATTTGCAATTGAAAATTGCGTAACAGTTTAGATGGATGTCAGAAAATTTCATTTTAGCCCATTATCCATTTGTAAAAATATACATCTAGGTGAATGAGAAGTTAGTAAATTAAACCATATTTTTGCTTATTTAAACTAGATATTTTTTATATACCTACATCTTAATGCAGTCACTGCTCTGTTAAACTTAGAGTAAATCTCGACCATTTTGTTCACATTTCTTGATATTTTATGAAATGTAAGGATATATGTAATACTCAACAGCTTATATGTACAATGACAAGCATAAAAAAGACCTTGGAGAAATTTATAGCCACGTTTCTTTTCGAATATAAACACTAGATATTTGCCTCACTATAGGAAAAACCATCTTTACTTCTTTCCTGAAAGTAATTCTTCTCTGGCAAATTTCTTTTGACAATGTGCTAAGTTTTTGTAGGTTAATGCAGCAAGATTTTTACTGTTAGACAACAATGCTGGGAAAAAATTGTTCTGACACAAAATAAGTTTTAAAATGTTTCAATTTTTTCTGATTATAGTAGATACTCAATTTATCAACACCAGTATATTGGAGAGAGTATAAAGACACTTTTTATGTAATGAAATACACTTTCCAAGAAAATCTAGAAAGAAGATCATTTAACCTTTTTTTTTTTTTTAAGGTTTGGGAAAGTTTCATTAGCAGAAATTATAACAATTGGAACACACAAATGATAACAATTGGAACACAGCTTAGAACAGTTGGACTTTTCTGTATGGAAGTATAACTAATTTGACAGCAATTATTAGTACTCTAAGATTGAGAGAAGCCAGGATGAAGATGATAATACTCTGGTTATCATAAATAATGAACAATGTCTTTTGTTATAAATTTGATTTCAAATACTGATAATTTAAGGAATTCTGACTGACATTAAAAATAGAAATTAAATGAAATAATTATTTTTTCTCTTAATATATGTTCACTCAGTATAAACATTTTGTTAGGCATTGTGTCTGCAGTTAAATTAATGATATAGCCTATGTTCTTTTAAAACTTTTTTTCCTCAAGACACATAGGTATTTAAGCGCTGTGCACAAAAGCATAGTGAAAAGGAAATGGAGGTGACTTCCTTTCCTGGTAATGACAAAAGAGGTAAACCGAGGCCCTTTCCTATTGTGGATAATTAGGAAAAAATGGTTAAAATATAACAAATTTGCTTGAAAGCAAAGGAGCACTTGTGAAATATGAGAAAAAGCAGGTAATGGCAGTGTCCTGGAAGGCAAGTGAAGAAAGTATGTCAAGGAATAGAAGAGGGAGTGAACATCCAAGTCAAATCCCATAATTAGATCCATTAAAATGAGGACTGTGCCTAACAGCAGATTACAAGTTTAAAAATTTGATGGTGCACTGATCCATAGAAGATGACTCAAGCAATTTTAAAGGATTGAAATCATGTGAATATTCTCTCTGCAGAGAAATTAAGTAAAAAATAATAGTAAATAACCAAAACAATTTGAAAATGAGTGATAGCAAGGTTGTTGGACACATTTCTAAGTGTAAGAAGTCAGAAAAATTAATTTAAAATGATATTATTCACTATAGCAACACATACATATACACACATACTAGAAAATAAAGCTAAGGAATATAAGATTTCTAGTAAAACTTTAAAAATTTGAGAGATATTTGATAAGATATAAATAAATAAAGGGGTATTCCTTGTTAATTATATTTTAAAGATACTAATCTCCTAATATTGATGTTTAGATTGAATACAATTCAAGTAAAAATTCCAATGTTTTAGTATGTGTGTGTGTAAATTAAAAATGTTATTCTCAAATTTATATAAAAATGCAGAGAGTCTAAAATAGCTAAGTCACTCATAAAGATGATAAACATTTTTGATTTGAGAAAAGGACAATATTTTCAATAATCAGGGCCCAGCGAACAGTTTAAATATAGAAAAATATGAAACTTGAACATTACCTCACATCATAATTCCAAGTGGTTTATAGCTCTAATTATAAATGTCAAAACAAATTAAGACATGCATACATATATAAATACATACACACACACACACAAAGCTTCTAGAAAATATGAGGGGAAATCAGTGATTTTGTGGAGATGGAACTGTTAATTAATTGGGACACAAATATCACATAAAATCAGGTAAATGTTTGATAATACTGCTAGATGAAAATTAAAAGCCTTTTAATCAAAGGCTTAACAACTAAAATAGAGAAAAAGCAAGCCCCATAATTGGAAAAGGCTCCTAAAACACATGTAATCAACAAAGGGCTTATAGACCCTGTAAGTAACTCATACTAATCAGTAAATGAAAGATCAACAACCCAATATAAAAATTGGCAAGAAAGACGTAGGATGGTACTTTATAAAACTGAATATCCCAGTGGCTCAAAAACTTATGAAAAGATGCTCAGAGTTACCTGTAATCAGAGAAATACTAATTGAAATGAAATGTCATTACATGCCTACTAGAATACTAGAATAAAAAAATAAAATAAATATTAGGAAAGTTAAGGAACAATAGGTTCACTCATACACTATTGGTAGATTATTAATTTGTATAAATACTTTGAAATCGTTGTTATTATCAACTAAATATTTGAATATATTCAATATAATATGACTCAGTAATTCCATTCCTAGGCCAATTTCCAACAAACTGTGCACCCACAGATATCTAATTAAGATTGTTCTCAGCAGCATTATTCAGAATGCACATATTGGAAATATCCCAAATATCCATCGAAACTAGAATGGTTAAATATGTTTTGGCATATTCAGACAAAGAAATACTAGGCAGCATGAAAATGAAAGACCTATACCTTCATGCCACAAAATGTATGGATCTTACTAGGATAGGTCTGAGTAAAAGGACACACAATTCATGAAGCATGATTCATGATTCTCAATTAAAGGCGAAAGAAGAAGAAGCACCCTTCAAAGTTAGATATTGGTTTTCTTGGGTAGGAGGGAGAAGGTGATGATTGACCAGGGTTAAGAGGAGTCCTCCAGGGCTGCTGATAACATTCTCTTTTAGACTTGGGTGGTGGATGCATAACTTTTGATTTTTATATTACTAAGCTTTATTTTTATTTGTATGCACACTTTGATATATGTGCATTATATTTTAATTTATAAAAGTTAAGAAATACTTAAGTGTAGCCATGTCTTGCCATCCAACTTCAGATATGCATCCCTGAAAACGGGGAAATTGTGGCTGATGTACAGGTATGTCTTCTCTCCCTTTTGCATTTGTAAAGAGAGGATATTCTAGCAGGTGACTATACAGAAGTAAAACTATAAAATAAATATGTCTAAGGATTGACTGGGATTTATATTAAAAGAGAAGAGGATGTTTTCCGGGAAAATCAACAGTTACAGTCAAATTTTGATATGCTAGAAAACATGGAAGCTCAGCATCAAATTACCAAGAAATTGGCCTCAGTGCTATATAGAATCAAGTTGTTGACTTTCTAATTTGGAATAGGCAAAGGGCGTGAGAAGATAAGAAAAACAAGAAGGGGAAAAACACATGAGAAAGTGATTATATGATCTTTGTCTCTGTGTTCCACATAAAATAGCAGCCACATTTTTCTTCCTTTTCCTTTCACTGCTTTCTAGTAATACTAACAACAGTTGGTAGATTTTCAAAATTCAACTAAAAACAGCCTTTCTGGCAAATGATTAATTAAAATATAGAAAGAAAAAATACTCATTACTATTATGTTCAAAAGGGATAAAACTTTTCTAAAAAGACAAGGATTTTGGAGTCAGACAAATTCAAATTCAAATGTCTTCTAGATATGTGATATTGGTTACATTTCAGTATATTTGAACCTCAGTTTCATCAAATGAGAAATTGCCATGTTACTTCACACAGATCCTGCCAAAAGTTAATATAATCATGTCTGCCTGACATGTAGAAAAATACACAATGCAAAATAATATTTCATGTGTATATAATTAGTATGTAAGATAATCAGAGAAATTAATCATATTGTTCTCATCTTCAAATTCCTTAGGTGACTCTTGCCTTAATTTAAGGATAATATTGAGGTCCCTGATTAGAACTCCTAATCTCTTTCCACATGATAACCACATATAACCACAACCTCTGGACTCCTGGATGTCCAGGCCAAGTAAAAACAAAACAAAGCTTGTGTTTTTTGTTTTTATTATTGGAATAATGAAAATGCTCCAATAATGAAATGATGAATGCACAACTATGTAATTATACCAAATACCATTGATTGTACACTCTGGATGGATTTATGCTTTATTAATATGTATCAATAAAATTGAAAAAAAAAACTACAATGAGATACCGTTTCACGACTTATAAAATAGCCATCATCAAAACACACACACACACACACACAAACACACACACTCTGATAGTAAACTACCAGTGATGAAGAGGATGTGGAGATATAGGAACGCTCCTTCACTGTCGGTGAAAATGCAGAATGGTACAGCCTCTGTGGAAGACAGTGTGGCAGTACATTGTGAAGCTGAATATAGGATTGCTGTATGATCCACCAATCCCATTCCCAGGAATATATTCAGTAGAACTGAAATCAAGGACACGAAGTGACATTTGCACATTGAAGTTCATAGTAGCATTATTCACAATTGAATTCTATTCAGCTGTAAGAAGAAATGAAATCAGGGTGCATATGACAAAATGGATGAATCTTGAGGACATTATATTGAATGAAGTAAGACATACACAAAAGGACAAATGCTGTATGATCTCACTAATATGAGCTAAATAGAATGAGTAAACTCATGGAGGTAAACTAGAGTAGAGGTACCAGGAAAGAGACTGTGGGCTCAGAATGGAAACTGCAGCTCAATGTATGTATAATTTTTAATAAGGTTTATTGTAAAAGTGTAGAGATGAATAGCGGTGATGGTAACACATTATAGTGAGTATAATTAACACTGCTCATATATAAATGAGATTATGGCTGAAAAGGGTAGCCTGTGGATAGAAATTTCAATTGAAAGGATACTACAGAAAAATCTAGGGCATGTGTAAGTTAGTGATTTGGGTAGTGGATGAAAAGTGTGGTTAACAGTATAGATATAAGAATGTTCTTTAACAAAGTGTTAAGAATTTGATGATGAATGGGAAAATTACAACTAATGTAATTTATGGATGACAGTCAACAGTAATATTGTAATAATCTTGCAGCAATGGCAAGGAAGGTATTATATCACTTCTAAGACAATTATTGGGGTTCTAAGGGGGTGTGATTTTTCCTTTTGGAGTAGTGAAAACGTTTGGCTTGTATAACATGGGGATTTATAAAACAAGGAACCCAGTATTGGAAGATGAACTGTGATTAACAGGACAAATATGAGAGTATTCTCTCATGGACTATAACAAATACATAATAATAATACATGACGTTAATAATTGGGTAGGTTGGGGGGAAAATAATCAAATGAAAGATATGGGCTATAGTTAGCAGTAATATTTTGACAATACTCTTTCACAGTTTGTAACTAAAGTTTTACAACAATGCAAGGTGGTGGTGGGGGGTGGGTGATGGGAGCTGTGTATGTTGATATACATGTGTATTTTGTAAGTTCATGACTTTTACTATACACTTATTTATGTGTGTTCACGTATGAATATCCTTCAAAAATTTTTATTTAAAAAAACAACATAAAAATCATAGTTAATTAACCTTCCTTCACGAGCACTCTTTCAGTTTTCTGTCTAATTACTTAGGTGATTGACGTGAAAGATGATCTTACTCTCATGTGTCAATTCTCTAATTCTTCACTACAGGAATGTGGAACTTCGTATGTCATGTCCCTCCATATGTTAACAAGAGAATTGTATTTCATATAACATGGTCTCCCAACAATCAAGCTGAATCTGCCCACATATGTGACTTTGTAGCTGACTCTTGCTTACTTCTATAATTTCATTTCAAACTACTTTTTACTTTCCTCTCATAGCTTCAATATATTAGATATTGCTTTAGTTTGCTTGGTTGCTTTGACAAATACCACACAATGGGTTAGATTAAACAACCGGAAATTATTGGCTCATGATTTTGAGGCTAGAAGAATTCTGTAATCAAGATGTCAGCCTGGCTATGCTTTCTCCCCCAGTCCATAGTATTCTGGTGCTAGCTGCCAGCAATCCTTTGGGGTTCCTTAGCTAGTATCCCTGCCTCGTATTACATGGTGATGTCCTCTCCTTTCTCTTCTAGCTTCTGGTGGCCTCTAGCTTCCAGCTGCTGCTCGTGGCTTTCTCTGACTAGGTCTATTTCTTCTGCCTATAAATGACTGTTGTAATCTGGATTAAAGCCCATCCTTATTCATTTGGACCCTACTTTAACAAAATAGCATCTTCAAGAGATCCTGT
Organism: Chaetophractus vellerosus; assembly: GCA_004027955.1. NCBI lineage: Eukaryota > Metazoa > Chordata > Mammalia > Cingulata > Chlamyphoridae > Chaetophractus > Chaetophractus vellerosus. The sequence goes on along the minus strand of PVKH010034920.1, from coordinate 2,378 downwards.
TTACAATGGGTTCACACCTTCTGGAATGCAGATAAGATTAAGACCATGTCTAATTCCTCAGATATACTGGAAACCAAGAGTAGTGTGTTTTCAAGAAAACATCTAAGATCTAGACTCCAGGAGAAAATCTTACAAACATCAGGGGAAAGAGGTTTTACAAAAAACCCTGAGTTTTAAGAATTTGATATGTTGGCGGACAAAGAGAAGACAAGGGTGGTTAAGCAAAGTAAATGGCATGAAATAAATTTGGGAATATGGACTTATAATGTATGTAGGCTTGGAAAATCATTAACACAAGTTCCAATTGTAGTTTGATTTTAAAAGAAATCACTGAAAGATTTTAGGCAAAATTTAATTGGATCTGATCAATGTTGCTAATTCATCCTGGTAGATCATGGATTGCAATGATTCAAAGGAGAAATGAGAATAAACACTGGAAAATTCTTCAGTGTTCCTGGAAAGATATGATTTTTTCTTGGGCTAAAAATAGAGAACAGCAGATTAGAGTTATACCTTGGAGGTAGAATCAATACAACTAAATGAGTAATTAGAGATGGTAGTGGTGATGAAAATCAAGAATCAAGGGTGAATTCCATATTTCTTAAGAACATAAAAGCAGGTGATGTCATTTATTTAGATGAGTGAAAAAGTAGAAGAGGAACAGAATTTTGTTTCCATTATACTAACCCTCATCCTAAAAATAGGTAAGGGCTTATTTTTTATCCGTCATTACAAGATCAAGGGCAGGAATTATGTTTGATATTTACCGCTTGAATGTTTATTAAAGATAAATGATTTTTTTTTTTTGTAAATAAATGAAGTCAAGGCTAATGGCTTTGAGTGAGGTAAATGCAAAAAGAGAACTATTTGATCTCAGGAGTTTCTGAATAATTGAAGCAACTCACAAAGATGTGGGGATCCCACCCTCCATCCATATTCTTCATAATTAACAAGCCCTCAATCATTATAAAAAGAAAAAAAAAACAAATATCATTTTCCCTTAGTCTAAATTGCATCAACTTTATTGCAGCCCTGAATAACTGGGTAATAGTGCATTTCTCAGTGGGTCTCAACAGCTACCTAAAATAATTTCTAAATTAAGAAGGTTTGGTTTCAGTAAGACCACCATACAATTCTATTTACATGAAAAAACGAGCATACATATTTTAAAAATAAGCCTTGAACAATTGTGTTATTGTCTATTTAATTTACCCATTGAAATTTGCACATGGAAACAATTAACATTCAATCAAATTTGTTAAAGGATTAGGTTAGAAATAATCTTTACAAAAGTGAAAATGGTTAAGATTATAGTGGTTTCTTTTCAAGTTATAATTTCAAAGGAAATGGAATACCTTTGACAAAAGTATTTATCATGTTTGCTGTAGAGAACCTAAGGAAAGACTATTAATAGAAATTGGCACTTTTTTGCCTCAAAATGCATACAATGGGCCATAGCACTGGTGACAGTTTAAATAAGGGGGCTTTGATATATATTTAGAGAAGTTTGTGTGACAAAGAAACTATGGATCCTGAAAGCATCGACATGGCAGCACCTATTTCATAGCAATTCTCTCAGGTGGCTGGCCTGGGAAATAGAAGAGAAATGATTAAAAAGACAGGCTTAATAACAGGAGCAGTGAATCTCTACTGATAATTACAGAACCAAATCAAGGGTTTTACCAGAGTTTTCTTACTGCACACATCATTTCCATCTTTACCAAGAGGTACAATTTCTTAGTAGCTACAGTTTTTCTTCTCTGATTTAGGTTGCTATTCATTTTAGTGAAACAAATAGGCTCAGCTGCACATAATTTTAGAAGTGAAAGGAACATGAGAAATAGTCAGAAATTTAAAGAAGCAGCATACCGTTGTGAATGAGTTAGAGCACTGGCCCCTGGAGATTTAGATTAGAGTTGATTTTGCCACTCATTTGCCCATGTCTGTATACAGGTCCCTTATCTGAGTTTCACTTCAATAGTTTTAAACATGGGAAAATGGATTAGTACTTTTCCAATATTAAAATCTTATGTGGTTTCCTTGAAATTAGATCATAATGAAGAATTTTTTAAAATGTCATCTCCTCTTAAATTCTTGATACATATACTTTCTTTTTATTTTAATCCCACAACCTAAAGAAAAAAAAGTAGTAACAATTATTTTATTTAATAAACTGGCTTATTATAGCAATCGCTAGTATATTCAACTGGTCACTTAATATCAAGAATGTGCTTCATTGCCCATACTCAAATGTTTTCCAGATAATTTCCATTAGCAAATATTCTATCTTACTATTACTATAAGCACACAAACACACACATACAAGGTATCACAATTGTTAATTAAAAATATTTGGAGTTCAAGGAAGATGGCATGGA
>PVKH010034919.1:0-11800 GCA_004027955.1 Chaetophractus vellerosus | reverse complement strand
ACCAATTACAATTAAAGAGATTGAATCAATCATCAAAAACCTCCCAGCAAAGAAAAGTCCAGGATCAGATAATTTCACAGGTGAATTATGCCAACCTTCCAAGAAGAATTAATACCAATCCTGCTCAAACTCTTCCAAAAAATTGAGGAGGGAATACTGCCTAACTCATTCTATGAGGCTGGCATCATCCTAAAAGCAAAGCCAGATAAAGACAGTATAAGAAAATTTCTCTTATGAATACAGATGCAAAAATCCTCAACAAAATACTTGCAAATCAAACCCAAAAGCATATTAAAAGAATTATACACCATGATCAAGAGCATTTTGTCCAAATTATGCAAGGATGGTTCAACATAAGAAAATGAATTAATGTTACCATAGTAACAAAGTGAAGGGGAAAAAAATTGATCATCCCAATTGATGCAGAAAAGGTATTTGACAAAATCCAACATTCTTTTTTGATAAAAACACTTAAAAAATGGAATAGAAGGAAACTTCATCAACATGATGAAGGGCATATATGAACAACCCACAGCTAACATCATAATCAATGATGAAAGCCTGAAAGAGTCCCTCTAAGATCAGGAACAAGACAAAGATTTCCATTGGCACCACTGGAATGGCTATGATTTTAAAAAGTATTGGAGAGGATGTGGAGAAATAGGTGCACTCATCCATTGCTGGGAGGAATGTAAAATGAGGCAGCCCCTCTGGAAGACAGTGTGGCAGTTCCTCAGGAAGTGAAATGTACAATTATCTTATGACCCCATAACCCCTCTACTAGGTATATACCCAGAAGAATTGAAAGCAGGGACTCAAACAGATATTTGCACACCAATGACCATAACAGCATTATTCACAGTTGCCAAAAGATGGAAGCAGCCCAAATGTCTATTTCTAAAGAATGAATCAAGAAAGTGTGGTGTATACATACAATGGAATAGTATTTGGCCATAAAAAGGAATGAAGTCCTGATACAATGTGTCCTGATACAATGTGATAAGCCTTGAGGATATTATGCTGAGTGAAATAAGTCAGACACAAAAGGTCAAATATTATATGATCTCACTGATATGAACTAATTATAATAAGCAAACTCATAGAATTAGAATCTAGAATATAGATTACCAGGGGATGAGTTGGGGGTTATTGACTTGGGGAGTTGATGCTTAATTTGTACAGAATTTCTATTTAGGTTGATTGTAAAGTTTTGAAATGGTAGGTGGTGATGGTAGCACATTATTTTGAATGTAATGAACAGCACTGAATTATATATGTGACTATGGTTCAAAAGGGAATTTTAGGTCATATATATTACTAGAATAAAAATTAAAAGATATAACATAGGACTATATAACACAGTGAATCTTATTTTGAACAATGGACTATAGCTAATAGTACAAGTATAAGAATGTTCTTTAATGAATTATAAAATGAAAATGTATGACACTAATACAAGGTGTTAATAATAGGATAGTATATGGGAAAAATACACCCTAATATAAACAATGGACTATAGTTAATTGTACAATTTTAAAATTCTTTCATCAATAGTAACAAAGGTACCACATTAATGCAGTGTCAACAATAGGGGGTATATGGAAATGCTGTGTTTTTTAATATTATTTTTCTGTAAACCTACAACTCCTCTAATTAAAAAAGATTAAAAATATATATATTATATAAGGGGGAGGGCGCAAGGGAAGGAAGAGAGAAAAAAGAGAAAAACTCACATGGGTTACCAGGAAGGTAACTCTGAAGATTCAGTGTGGTTTTGAAAATAGCTAGTACTAAGAAAATGAAGAAAACACACACAATTCACTGCCTATTTCCTAGTGTTTATTACTCATCCAAGATGAACAGATAATCCTCCAGTGATAGGAAAATGGTGCCCAAGGCCATTGAAGATGACTTTGAATTAAGCTTTGAAAATATTCCTAGCAACACGTTTAATTAACTAGGCTACTTGGTTTATATTAAATCCACATCAACTAATATTAAAAACATATATTGAAGCTTAACAGCTTCAGGATGGCTCAGGATCTGATTGAGGTATTACTCATTTTCAAAGTACAGGTTCAGTGAATCTTTCCCAATTGAACACTGGGGACCAGAGCATTACCACTGATTTGGAAAGCAAAGTGAGGAAAATTAAATTGTGTAATTTCTAGGCAATTTTTATAATGAGTTATAAAAGAGGTTGGGGGACCTTGCTTCACTGATTACAGTTTTCATCCTGCTATTTCAAAATGTTGGGTCTCACTTCCTTAAGCAAGGCAGGGCAACCACAGAGCTAAGTGACTAAGTGGTACCTGGAGGAAAGCTTGCCCCTATGGCAAAATCCAGCTCAACCTCCATGACCTCTGCTTAGGCACCCCGTTGTTAGACCTGAGCTTGTAGGGACCAAAGCAGACCAGGTTCTGGAAGCAATTTGTTCCCATCAAACTGAGATGCCATAGACATTCGAAAGTGGGACTGGGGCAATTACCAGGACAGGGAAAATGGTGGTAAACAAAACAAAACTGGTCTGTTGAATGTTTCAACCAACAGATATGTTAGATGTCAAGAATCTAATCTGAAGGATTCAGATGTTATGGTATACCCTATCTTACAATAGAATTCTCTAATATTTTGTTTAACTGTATAAGTCTAATCATTTTACTCATCACATTTATATGCTGCCATCAATTGCTTACTAATTGTTTCTGAAATATTCATTTAGTCTTCCCAAAAAGATTAAAAGATTCCAATAAAAATTTTAAGAAAAGGACATAAGTCTACACAACACAGCAAACACTATTGTAAATTCTGCATATAATTAATAGTACAGTTATAAAAATGTTTTTTTCAGGAACAGTAACAAATGCACCACACTAATGCAAGGTTAATAATACGGTGGTATATGGGAACTGTATTTTATGGATGATTTTTCTGTAAACCTACAACTTCTCTAATAAAAAAAAATTAAATTCAAACAAAAAGACTGAATTAGGGAAGGGAGGTGGGTCTGAAGAAGAAAAGTTTAGCCCCCAAATTCCTTCCTGGATCCAGGCATCTTGTGAGGCATCTTCTGACTCTGTTCCCTCTTCCACGGACTTGCTACACTTGCCAAAATGGGCTGGGGCTTTACTCTTAAGTCCTTAGTAGTTGCCAAGGTCCCATTCTTTGACCTGCCCCCACCTGCCAGAACCCGAGAATGTCAACATTCTGTGATTTAACACAGCCCTGACAACCACTCCCAGCACACATGGCCACTGGCACCCCTTTCCCACTCTTCTACTAGGTACCTGCCAGGATGTTTTCCTAGACTTATACCATTCTTCTTTGCCAAGCTACAATTTTTTTAAAAGGTGGCAGCGTTTGTGGGTTTTCCTTTCTGGGTACAAGAGACAAAGCACTTTTTAATCCATAAATTCCTGAAAACCCCAAAGTATACCTGCATTTTTTTTTCGGGGTGTTCTTGTCACCACATTTCCCATCAGTAAGGGTCTCAACTCAGCAGAGTCTGGATGGGATCAACATAGTTATGTGCAGGTTTGACTGCAAGCATCTTTGTGCTTCCCTGCCAATTGGGACTGAGGCTTTGTACGGGCTCATATTCTTTTTTCTTTCCTTTTAAAAAATAGGATTACCGAATACAGTGTAACTTACTTGTGCTAGGAAAGCAGAGCGGGGTGAAGCAATCAGAAAAAAAGATGAGGGATCTTAAAGACGGTGTAATAAGAAGATCGCATTCTCACATCTTACAAACAAGATCAATGTCCTCACTGTGGACCTCTCAGAAGGTCCTGTCCACTTTAAGAGCTGGTTTTGGCTAAGACTCACTTCTATTGCTTATATTTTTAACATGATGCTTTTTTGACCTTTGGGTAAAAAATCGAAACAGCCACTTTACCAAGTGGGCTGATATTTGTACCTGACAGCTCTGGTTTCGTGATCTAAATCTCAGCAGAATAGTAAAACTCTCCATGCTATCCCTGAACCCTTTGGCTTTAGGGCTGAGCAGTGTATCAGAGACGGACCCAGCACCTCCATGCACACTTGACCGGAACTGCAGACGGTGAGAACACTGGCGGTGGGACTGAGGTCCTGGATGGGACAGCCCGTGGGCGTGGCTCCATGAGCACCTGCATAGTGCCTCCGCTCTTTCTTTGTCCATCTTTCTTCATCCTGCTTCAAAAAATATGTCACCAATTCATGACCTTCCAAAACCCAAAATTCTGGCTAAATGCATAGCTCTGGGCAACACGCCCTGATTGCATCCTGACAGGATTTCATGCTAGCGAGGCAGTCACTTTAACATTTGCTGCATGTAAAAAGCCTGCTGTACATGGATTATTGTGATGGGTTGCTAGAGAGGCAGGGCTCCCTGCCCTCAGGCCCAGCTGGCCTCTCTCCCTGAAAGAAATGTTAGGGATTTTACAAGAAAAATAGTTGTGTATGTGGCAGGCACAAATATATTTTTCCTCTCCTCTCCTCCCTCTTCAGTAATTTTCATCTCATTGGTACATATGTTGGAACACATACACATGAGCACAGCACATAAATACAGAGATAAAAGCTGCCATGGAGGGAGCAGATGTGGTCCAAGCAGTTGAGCACCTGCCTCCCACACAGGAGGTCCCTGGTTCCGTTCCAGGTGCCTCCTAAAGAAGACAAACAAACAACAAGCAGACATCGAGCAGAAACAATGAGCAGAAAACGAGCAGAAAACAAATGAGCAGGGCATAGATGTGGCTCGAGCAGTTGAGCACCTGCTTCCCACACGGGAGGTCCCTGGTTCTCTTCCCAGAGCCTCCTAAAGAAAACCAGACAAGCAAAAGCAGTGAGAGACAATGAGCATAAACAATGATAAAAAAACAATGAGCAAAAACAATGAGCAAAGAGATGAGGGAGCCATCTCAGGGGGAGGAAAAAAATATCTATGAGGGTCCTTGTCTTTAGAGATAAAATCCTAGAAAATTGTCAGGGAAAATCATAGGCAGCTTTGGAAAAAAAAAACAGCTGCCATAGAAATGGGTGCAAATAATTTGTGTGTAACCATTTTAGTGCCCACTCAATAAACTAGGAAAAGTCAATTAATAGCTAAACTTCATTCATAAAGTGAGAGAGTCTGCACTTGAACGTGGCCCGGCCAGCACACACAGAACCCTGTATAAGCCACGTTGCACGGCTCTTGGCCTTTGCTCATGTGTGGCCTGCTCTCCCTCCTCTTAGCCACCTAGTGGAAACATGCCTTCAGCGTGTGTCCCCCAGCCAGACACTGAGAAGACAAAGGGGCGCAGACATGCAAATCCAGCAGGAGTTCCAGCTCTGCCCAGTAGGAGATGTGCATGAACGCTAGTCCTAAAACATTTTCCTCTGGAGCTTTGGGAGTCACTGGGCTTCTCCCAGGTGCTTGCAGACTTCCTGTCTTATCTACTGAGGCTGTCACTCCAGGTGAGACTCAGATAAACCCAACATTCTTCAGTAACATTCTCTCCTGCTCCTGATGGAAAAATATCCCACCTGGGTGGCGGCCATGTAGGTTCCCTGAGTATGACGGACAAGTCCACAGAACAGAACTGCCTTGGGCTTTCTATGAACAGATTTTGGTGACGACATCTGTTTTGTCACAGTCTCTCTCTCCAAAGACTACAATCAGCCCTTGTCTTTGAAGCAAGCTGCATTTTCTCCTCTCACTCTTGCTTCCCTCAGGGTGCCATGAAGCTTCTCAGTCACTCCTAAGTAGCTCCTTTTGGATGAACAACAAAAAAAAACCTTTAAGACTATCCCCCAACTCCTTTCTCTAGGCCCCCAAACAACAATTGTGAGCTCCTAGAGTCTTATTGATTTTTTTTTTGAGGTACTGGGGACAAGGAATAGAACCTGGGACCTCATACTTGGGAACCAGCGCTCAACCACTGAGCCACATTGGCTTCACCGAGTTAGTTTTATTGTTTCTTTTTTGTTGTTTTGTTTTTTTCAGGGGACATCAGGACCCGAACCTGGGACTTCCCGTGTGGGAGGCGGGTGCTCAACTGCTTGAGCCATATTCGCTGCCTTGATTCTTTTTTTTCAAACATTTAATAAATTTATTTATTTATTTTTAAAATTATATATATATATATATATATATATATATATAGGATACATTGATTACATAAATGTTACACAGAAATTCCAGGAGTACCTATATGCTACACCTCCCACAACCTCCCACATACACATCCCTCATCAGTGTGGCATAACGCCTGTGATACATATACACATTTTGCGCTCCCTTGATTCTTTTTTTTGGTTACATATACCCCCCTTTCTGCTTGTTCTTGCTGTGTTCATTTTTGCGTTCTTCTGTGTCTGCTTTTGTCTCCCCCCGTTGCGGTGATGTGCCAAGTCAGCTCACCGTGCGGCAGCCTTGCCTGCTCATGGGCGGCTTGCCCTGCCCGTGGTGGCTTTGCCCTGCCCATGGCAGCTTTTTGCCCTGCCCACGGTGGCTTTTGGCCCGCCCATGGTGGCTTGCCTTCTTAAGGCGGTCTGCCCGCTCGGAGAGGCCCCGGGAACCGAACCCAGGACCTCCCATGTGGTGAACTGGCACCCTATCCACTGGGCTACAGCTGGCCCCCCTTGATTCTTATTTATAGATTTGTGTAGCCAACTAACTACTTGTCATTTCCATTTGGAAAATCAGAGTTTAACTTTGGAAATTTTTGTCCCAAACCTGCTCCCCATCAAATGTTCAACTCAGTAAGTGAAAATCCTATTCTCCGATTGCTCAGGCCAAAATCTCTGGAGTCATCCCTGACTCTTATTTTCTCATAACCCCTCTCCAGGTTTCATCAGCAAACCTTTTCCGGTCTACCTTTAAAATATATACAGAATCTGACCATTTCTCACAGCTGACACCACAACCAATTCAGTAAAAGCTACCATCAACTCTTGCCTGGAATATCTTTTTTTTTTTTCCTTTGGATGGTAGAAGCCGTGGTTGTTTTTATTTATTTATTTATTTTTAACTTTCTTTTGTACATTTAATAACTGAAAATGTAAGCAATTAAAAACTAAAAAGTAAACACAGATGAATAAATATGTATATTTCTCAATTAAATGTACTGGATACATATACATTTTTTTTTAATCGAACAATATGTCACACAATATATTTGGTTCATAGTAACACAATCATACAGTATTTGTCCTTTTGTGTCTGCCTTGCTTCGCTCAACATAATGTCCTCCAGGTTCATCCATGTTGTCATATGCTCCACGACTTCATTTCTTCTTACAGTCGCATAATATTTTGCCTGGAATACCTTAATAGCCTCTTAAAGGAGATCCTTACTTTTCTTGTGGATTATTTATCTATAATCCACATAGCAGCCCAAGGAACACTTCCGGGTGTTATACTCTGTTCGTCCCTCCAATCTCCTCCATCTCAACCTTGAAAGTAATTTACTCTAGGTTCCATTCCAGGAACTTGAGACCAAGTCACCCTTTAAGAGCTCCTAATGAGCATCATAACACCAGTGGGGAGGGCTTTCCATCCCCTTTCTAGAGCAGGATCAGCTACACAAAGAGAGTTACCAGGTCAATACTGGCAGGGCAGAGAGTGACAAGGCTAACAACAGATGTTTCAGAAGCAACCTTGGTAGATTAAGAACAGCAAGAGAAAGGACAGAGAGCAGCAAGAACAACCTCTGAGTCACCATGAACTCTGCCTGTGGAGGGCAGCCGTGATGATTTCACCCCAGGGATTTTGCTGGTGGACAGTCACATCGTTTCCTGTTCTCCTTGAAGCTTCTCCCTCAGGCTCCCGTGGACCAGGGCATTAGGGGATCTAAGCATTTCACACTAGCACGGTCCTCTGCAATTACAAAGCATTCTAGGTCATTTTATTTGAACCTCACTACTGCCGAGGAAGGATGATGGAAGAGGTTTCTTCATTTTTATTTTGGAGCTGAGAAAATGGAAACACAGGGAAGAATGTGACTTGCTCAAGGGGACGCAGTCTGCAAGTGATTGAGCCTGGTTTCTGCATTCTTTCCCCTTCTTTAAGCTGTCTTCTAAACACGTCTCAACCTTCTCTCTTTAAACCTATTCAAGACCTTGGTTTTGTTCCTTTTTTTGTTGCTGTTTTTGTTTTGCTTTTTTCATTCTCTTTTTCAAGATCTTGGTTTTGAATAGGAAAAACGTAATAACTTGAGATAGTCAATCTACCATTTTGGTGTTGCTGTTGTCCTGGGCCAATTAAAAATCCAGGACTAAAGTTTAAATGTTCTAAGTACTTTTTCTGACATTCTGTTTACTCTATTTGAAAAACATAATACTGACTTGAACGGTCAATGAAGTAGGACTTTGTGATAAGACTCTTTAATTGTGATTTTGCTTACACTGCTTTGCTGGTCAACCTAGGGGTGAAAAAGCATTTGAAAGGAAAAATTTAAATAGAAAAAGTTCCCCAAAACCACCAGCAACTCTTAGAAGATTATGCACCACCAAACTTGCTCTAACTTCTTCTGTTTTTATCTTGGAACAGGTCAGAAGCCTTCTATGTTCTAGTCTTATTGCTAGCAGCCGTGGCTTTTACGTATGTTATCTCATCCATCCTCATCACACTCTGGTAGGTTGGGTTATTTTTTACTTCTTTTGTAGACCACAAACAGATATAAAGAGGTTAAATTTCTTACCCAAAGTCACCCAGTTTACAAATGCCAGAAAACAATTTAAAGTAAGCCTCAAGCCCATAGAGCTTCCCTTTATCTTGGGCACAGCATGGTCTTCTGGTTATTTTATGTAACACTATAGAAAAACGTGAGTTTCCTCTTAGGATTCACATTTAAGTATCCTACATAGGAAACATTTTTTCACATATCTGGTGGCCTGTCTTATTTTTATTGAGCAAATGTCAGCAGCGTCTCCACCTTGAGTAAAGTCAGCGAGAACTAAGAATGTGCCAGCTTCTTTAAACACCGTTACTAAGGGAGTTCTTAATTAACCTGCCAATAAAGTCAATAAGGGAGATCCCCGTTGTTTTAGAAATGAAACCTATTTGAGTACTTCCTTCTCGAGGACATTTTAGCCATTTGCTCTCCTGGAAGTTTAATTCTGAATTCTGAGCCTGCCCTCTAGCCAATTGTGCTTTAAAAATGCCACTTCCTGGTGCTTGTACATTTTACCCAGCTTTTCTCATATGTTAGCTCATGCAATCCTTGTGACAATCCTAAGGCACATATGAATATTTTCACTGTTCAGATTAGTAAACTGAGATTCAGAGAATTTTAATACTTCATACAGAACCCCACAAATGGTAAAGAGTAGATGCAGGACTTGAACTCATACCTTTTGACCTTCATTCTGGTTGCCTTCCCTGTCCTTATCTATCATAGGCCATGCCAGCTGGGTTCTCTAGGGAAACAGAATCAACAGGAGATACCTATAAATAGTATGAGACTTTATAAGAGTCTCTCACTTGACCGTGGGGATGCACAAGTCCAGGTTCTGCAGGCAGGCTGCAAATCAGGGGCTTCGATGAAAGTCCAACGAAGGTCCGTGATGAGTTTCCGGGAGACGTTGGCTGTCCAAAGACGAGCTGGGAAATTCTCCCTGAATGCTGAAATCACTTCCCCCTTTAAGGCATTCAACGGATTTGATAAAGCATCACTGTTTGCTCATGGCAATCTCCCTGGTTGATCATAGTTGTAATCAGCCATCTGTGCAGTAAACTCACAGGTGACTAAAGCTCATAAATGTCCTTGTATTACAATCAGCCCAGTGTTTGCTTGATCAAATAACTGGGCACAATTACCTGGCCACGTTGACACATTAGCCTAACATCACACCTCCAAATATTAGAGAGATTATGGGACTCAGTGTTCTCCAGAGAATAACATACTATGCTTTCCTAGAAGGAAATGAGAGGAGCAAACATCTAATAGTGCCAAGTTTGGTGCTAGACCCTGCTGCCAATATTTACCCCACCATACCTGAATCTTTCTTGACTCATAGCCAAATTAAATAATTCTAAAATTATCTTGATCCTAATTTTTCCCTATATTTTTTCAGTAGGAATCCATACTGGTGTAAAACAAGATTTTTTAGATATTTGCTTTTTCCGTCGGAGGGGTGTCCCAGACCCTGGGGATGCAGAATTCCCTCTCATACTCCTTGAATTTGCACATCCATATACAGTCAGACTTTCACACTTACATCGTATTTGCTCTTTTATATATCTTTATATATTAAGCCTATATTATCAAGAAGGAACCAGAATCTCCACAGAATAACTAAGCTAGGGACTCAATATTCTATCTCTATATTGAAAAGCAGCTTCCCCATTAAATGGCAAATCCTTCATCTCAAAGGTCGAATAGTATGGCATTTTTAAAAAGACTTCCAGCTGGTTACATTTAAGGGCCTGGGAAAAAAAAGGCCATTCCCAAAAATATCTACCGGCTCTGGGCAGTGATCTATTTTTGTTTGGTATTGAATTGGAAATATTTTCACTTATTCTCTATTCTTCCCTCTTGAACTTTGGTCCTATGGACACTGACAAATAAACATGAAAGCCTGCCTGGCCTCTCCGTCACCTGCCGACTCCACCGAGCTATCATTCTTGTTTTCACTGCCAGGCTGAGAAGGCCTCCTGCTCACAACCTCTGTCTGAGGATGAACCAACGGGACAAAGTGTTGTTTTCCTCCATTATTTTGTGACTACCGAGTCTTTCCTGAGAAAGGGCTGCAAGGATGGGAAAGCAGTCCCTCCAGAGCAGAAGGAAGCAGGTAAAACTGTCTGTTTAAGATGTTTTTTGGATTTGTCACAGCCAACCACCGACAACATCCCCCCAAACTCTCTTTTAGCCACCTTCACACGGCCCTGTCCTCCTCCTGATTGCTCTCTTACTGTTTCTATGACTCTTTTTCTTTTTCTTCTTTCTTCTGCTGGAAGAAGAAATTCTGTTAGAATTTCTCAAGGTTCAGACTTTTAACTTCTGCTCATTTTTAAAACTCCTTTCTCAGAAATTATCGAGGTTGAAATAGAATGCTTTGCCTTGTCCCAAATATAGATACCGTGCACTAGTGTCTTACTTTCAAAAAGAAAATTGGAATTGGAGTGTTTCATGGTACAAAGGTTTGCTGTTAGAACTTCCTGCTGACTCATTTGTCTCTATGTCTCTGATCCTTACTTTACCAGGAGCCATAATTATGTGTTTTTTTCTGTGGAGATGACTCCAAACCCTGGACGTCTATCCCTGACCTCCCGTGTCAGCCCCAACATTGTATGTTGAACTACCTCTGTAACATTTTGAATTAGATGTCATAATTTTACCATCAGCTGCAAAAAAGGGAAAAGCCATAGTCATAGATCTCACAGGAGTTCTGAGAAACAAAGCTGGAGAGAGGCGATTCTGTATCAAAGACTGGTGACAACCAATCAAGAAAGAATAACTAAGAATCTCTGGAGAAGGACAAGGTCCAAATCATCCACTCTAAGATTTGTCACAAACTCAAACCATCCCACACTGGCATCCATATTTAAGGGTTCTGATTCAGTTGGGGGCTGAGGATTGAATGAAAGATATTCCTAGTATCAAGAAGATACTAGAAGGATAAATCAAGGCAGTAACTCCTCGCTAGAAGCAAAGTAGAGCCTTGGGATAAAAGGCAACAAGAATTTGGAAAAGGGTCCACGAAGTGAACTTGGACTCAGAAATGAGTTCTAGATTCAGTGCAGACCTGAAATAGGAATATAGAATTCCAGTCCTAGGAAGAAAGCAAGTGTCTTACTATGCCAAAGTGTTACTGATGAAAAGTACCAAAAATAT
>PVKH010034918.1:0-11800 GCA_004027955.1 Chaetophractus vellerosus | reverse complement strand
TAGAAAAATTGATAACTCTGTCTTCTAAACCAATAAAAACTGAGGCACACTGAAAAGCTTGCCGTACTCATTTGAGCTTTAAAGATACAAACACTAGTGATAAAAATACATTTCAAAAGTCTTGCAAGTATTTCCATTTCCAGCCATGACAGACCACAGAGACTTGAATCACTCATCCCCTTTCAATGACTAGAAAACGGGACTGTACATATGAAACAATGATGTAAAACAAATGGTGAACAAAACAGTGATTTCTGCAAGAAGGGAAGCAAATGAGATGAGCCCTTATTGCCTCAGTTTACTGAATGAAGAACGTTTTCAGTTCTTAGAACAGGGTCTACACAAAACAGAGCCTGAAGTTCCCACTGAGTTGAAGAGAATCAACATAATTCTGAGTTCAAAATTCAGAGGGCCCAAGATCAGGGCCAGAAGTAAGGTAAGGAAAGTAAGCCCCTTGCCTGGAGCACAAAATGGAATGGAATGTCAAAAAAACTCAGGAACCAAGACAAATATTTTAATGCAATTTATTTTAAAAATTAATGCAAAATTTCATCATGAACAAAGTGTCAAATTTTTAAATAGAGATGGAATCCTATGCTGCCCTTGCATAACTTGGCCTCAGTTGCCTTGCCCTAATCCTGGCCCTGACAGAGACTTTAAATTTTGATGAAGTACAATTTATCAATTTTTAGTTTTATGATTTGTGCTTTTTGTGTCCTATTTAAGAAACATTTGCCTATACCAAGTTTACAAAGACTTTCTTCTCTGTTTTATTCTAGGAGTTTGAATTTTTGCTTTGAAATTTAGGTATGATAGATTTGAAGTTAATTTTTGTGATATTAAATAGCGTTCAAGATTCATTCCCTCACCCCTCCCCCATAGATATCTAGCACTATCTGATGAAATGCATGTTTCTCTTTTGGATTAAATTGGGACTTTTGTCAAAAATCAATTGACCACATATGCTCGAGGTCTTTTCTTGGACTCTTTGTTCCCATGATCTATTTGTCTATCATTACACCATCATCCATTGTATTGACTCCCGTAACTTTATAGTAAGTCTTGACATTCAGATGGTGTAAATACTCAAGCTTTTTCTAAGTCGTTTTGTCTGTTCTAGTTTCTTCCTTTATATATAGATTTTAGAATTGGCCTATCAACATCTACTGCTGTGGTGTTCTTATTTTTTAACTAGGATTGCTTGAATCTATAGATCAAAAATGGGGAAAATGGACATCTTAACAATGTTGAGTCTTTCAGTTTATAAACATTGTATATTTCTCTCCAATTATTTAGATCTTCAGTCTCTCTCAGCAATGATTTGTAGTTTTTCATGTAAAGGTCTTGCATATTTATTAAATTTATTCCTAAGTTTATACTTTTTGTTGCTATTATAAATGTTATTGATTTCCTTTAAATTTCATTTTCCAATCTGTTTTTAATATATAGAAATGCAATTGATTTTTGTATGTTGAACTTGTTAAGCTAGCTAAATTCATGTATTAATTCTAGAATTATTGGATAGTCCCTGGGATTTTATGTAAAGACAATTATTTTGTCTGAAGAGACAATTCCACCTCTCCTTTTCTCCTTTTCAATCTTTATTCCTTTTCATTCTTTCTTTCTCTCTTTCTTCCTTTTAAAATTATATGTGTGTTTATATTTATGTATGTATGAATGGATGCATTACCTAATTGCAATACTTAGAACCTCCTTGGGCTTTTTTCATTTTCTTCTGTATTTTCTTCTTTCCAGAATGGGTAATTCCTCTTGACATGTCTTCAAATTCACTGACTCTTCTGCTTTCTCTAATATGCTGTTGGGCCAAGTTTCTCACTTCAGTTTTTACTTTGTTATAGAATTTACTTTTATTTTTTATTTCTCTGCTGAGATTCCCTGTTTATACATTCCTCTATACCATATTTTCCTTTACTTTTTGAACACATTTTCTTTTATTTCTTCAAAATTATTGTAGTAACTGCTTTAAAGTCCTTGTTTGTTAAATCTAATATCTGGGGCATTTGGGGAATGGTAACTTTTGAAAGCTTTTTAACTGACTCTAGCTCATGTTTTCTTGTTTCTTTACAGATTTGATTATATACCAGCCATTTGTGATAATATTGTAGAGACTCTGAAGAGTGTAGAGAGTGAAGAGTGACAATTTTGCTTTAGTGGGCAGTTAAATTATTGGTTGAACACCTTATATTTGTGTGACCTTAGCCTTGGTTATATGCTTTGTGGCAATAGAGCTTAGGAAAACCCAGGGTGTTCTCCAAATCCATCTAACTTGGTAGGATTCAACTGCTGGGGAAGTCACAGACACACTCAGCAGCCATCTCCCAGTCCTCATCCGCCCCTCTCCCTTTCTCCTTCTGCTTATTTGCATGCAGTTGTGTTACGTTTCCACTCTTGCTTGTTTGTATGCAGGTGTTTGGTATGTTTCTATTTTGCATGAGACTGAAGGCATCTGGTAGATATTAAATCTTAACTAGCCCTAACTGCTTGCCAGGGCACAAAGATTGCTCATTAGCAGGGCTCCTTTCCCTGGAATGTATTAAAGCCCATCACTCAGGCAGGGCAGGTGTCCCTCATCTCTGTCATGAAGGGAGGTGTGCAGAGTTACTGAGCATTTAGCCTTTCCGGGGACCAGCTACAATCGGTCCGCTATCTCTGACATGAAGTGGGATGTGCAGACCCCGACCGGAGCAGTGGGCTTCCACAGTAGAGTATTTGCTCCTCCTCTTATAGATCCTTTGTGCTGTGTAAGTAATAAAGGGGTCGTTTGCTGGGTGTCTGTTTTTCCTGAGCCTGTGTTCCCACTATGCACTGTGAAGTAACTCACTTCCCATCATTCTCTGAACTCTGTCTCTCTTGCAGATCTTGTCAGGGCTTGGTTTTAAGTTTTGCTTGGGTGGATATGGAGTGGGCTTTATTCTAGGTTTTGGCCCTTATTTCTAAGAAGCAGCCATTTGATGACTCTGGAGGATATTACAAGGTGTTTATTGACCACGTGTATCTTTTTTCCATGTTGAACTCTATAGTAGATGCTTTCCGGTAAACCTGGTATAATCTCACTCTGACCATACACAGCCCAAGTCCTTGGCCAGCAACTCTTGAGAAATCCCATCCCGGACTTCTGGAGTCCCCTCTTTGTGCAGCTTCCTATTCCGGTGTCCTGCCTTAAAGATTCTGGCTGCTTTGGCTCTCCCAAATTCTGATGTCTGCCGCCTCAGATCATCAGCTGGGCTGCCATGTTCTGCTTGGACTCCAGCTCATTGCATTGAAGTAAAAAAAAATTATCCTGTTACAGAGCTGGGCAATTGTGGGGTTCATGTGAGTTTCCCTTTTCTCAGGGATCACAGTCTTTTTCTTGAGTCTGATGCCTGAAAACAGTTGCCTCGTATATTTGATGCACTATTATGGTGTTTACAGTGGGAGTGATACTTTGCTCCACCATAGTAAAAAATCGATATAATTCCTTATATTCATGAAAAAAACTCATATTTATTTGGCATAGTATTTTAAAAATCATACATCACTCCTGTGTATACACATAAAACAAAAATACAAGTGAAATGGAGTGAATAAGGTATTCCTAAGTCTTCAAAATCTTCTGAATTATTTCAGTTCATTGTCAGTATTTGTATTTTTCCACACAACAATGCCCTCTGTGCCATTGAGATAACTGGTGATGCAGTAATCCTCAGGAGTGATATTTTATTGATTCTGTGATTTTCTTCCAAGTTGCTGTCACTTCTGAGTTTTGATGTTGGTACTCTTAAGGAGAGTAAATGTGCAAGCAGTGTCACTGTCTTATGACTGCCACCTGGGCCAATTATTAGATGTCATGGGCAGGAGGAAGGCATCCACATTTCAAAGTTATTAAAATTTGGGAAAATAAGCATCTTAGAATCAGTGAAATATAGCACTGATATTTGCATCTTAATTATGAGAAAAATAGAAACCAGCTATTACAATCAAAATAATACAAATACTTTTCTCATATCATGGGGGCTTTATGTAGTGTGACTCTTGAATTGCTCTCTAGTCTTTACTGTTGTAACAAACCCTGAGTATACAACTTAGTCTATTGGTAATTTTTATTAATGGAACTAAAATGGAGAAAAAGTCATTTTGTATATCAATGCAAAAAAATGTGTAGAAGAAAGAAGAGTAGACAGGAAATCAGGAGAAATTAATTCTGAACTTGTATAATAATAGCTACCATTGGTTGGCTGCCTTCTATGTGTTGGTGCTGTTCTATCATTAGAAACTTTTTTTTGCATAACATGTATTCTAGTTATAGATTCTAGAGAACAACTTAAAAAAATTCCCCTGCCCCTTCCCCATGCCTCTCTTCCTCATTAACATCTAATTTGCTCTCTGTTTTTACAAATTTGCTATTTCTATTCATCTCTTATTAGTAATATCATATAATTTTTGTCCTTATGTGTCTTGCTTATTTCATTGAACATAATCTTTTCAAGATTCTTCCACGTTGCAGCATATTTCATACCTTCATTGTTTCTTTTGACCTAATAATATTCCATTGTGTATAGTGTATATATCACATTTTGTTTTCCCATTCCTTTGTTGATGGACATTTGGGTTTCCATCTGTTTTCTACCCTTTTATCATTCCCTTTAGGTATATACCTAGAAGATGGATTGCTGGGTCAAATGGAAATTCTATACTTGCCTGTCACAAATGGCTACACCATTTTATATTCTCACCAACAATGCACTAAAGTTTCAATTTCTCTGTGCCCTCTCTGATACTGATATTTTCTTTTCTTTCTTTTTTAATAATAGCCATCATTGTAGGTATGAAGTAGTATCTCATTGTAGTCTTAACTTGCATTTCCCTATTGGCTAAAGATATTGAGCATCTTTTCATGCATTTATTGGACATTTGTATATCTCCTTTAGACAATTGATTATTCAAGTTCTTTACCCATTTTTAAATTGGTTTGTCATTTTGTTGAGTTATAGAATTTAATATATTCTGGATAGTAATCCCTTATATATGGTTTGAAATTATTTTCTCCCAGTCTGCAGGTTGTCTTTTCACTTTTGTTGATAATTTCCTTCAATGTACAAAAGTTTTATTTTGATTACATAAAATTTATCTATTTCTTTTGTTGCTCATTCTTTTAGTGACATATAAAAGAATCAATGCCAAAATTCAGGTCATAAGGATTTTCCCCTATGTTATCATCTAAGAGTTTTATCACTTTAGCTCTTATATTTATGTCCTCGGTCCATTTTGAGCTGATTTTTCTATGTGGTGTGAGGTTGGAGTCTAACTTCATTCTTCTGCATGTAGATATCCAGTTTACCCAATACTACTGGTTGAAGAAACTGCATGTACTTATCATCCTTGTTAAAAATCAATTGTCCACAATGCAGAGAAAAATGAACACAGCAAGAACAAGCAAAAAGGGGGATGTATAATAAATAAAAATAAAAAAATAAATCTTAAAAAAAATCAATTGTCCATAGATGGTCTGTTTCTGGACTTTTAATTCTGTACTACTGATCTATTTGCCTATCTTTGTGCCAGTACCACTTTGTTTTGATTACTGTCACTTTGTAATACAATTTGAAATCAGGAAGTGTGAGTCCTCCAACTCTGTTCTTCATTGTTTTGGCATGCAAGGCCCCTTGCAATTCCATATAAATTTTAAGATTGGTTTTTCCATTTCTGCAAAAACTGCTGGAATTTTGATAGGAATCACATTGAATTTGTACATTGCTTTGGGTAATATTGGCATATCAACAATGAAAACTCTTCCAATCCATGAATAGAAGCTGTCTTGTCATTTATTTAGGTCTTCTGTAATTTCTTCTGGCAGTGTTTATAGTTTTTATACAAGATTTTGTATCTCTAGTTAAGTTTATACCTAGATATTTTATTCTTTTAGATGCCCTAGTAAATGGAGTCGTTTTCTTAATTTCCTCTTCAGCTTGCTAAAGTGGGATAAATCCCACTTGGTTATTGTGTATAATCTTTTAAATATACCATTGGATTTGGTTTGCTAGTATTTTAAGGATTTTTGCATCTATATTCATAAGGGAAATTGGTCTGTGATTTTCTTTTCTTCTAATGTATTTACCAGTCTTTGGTATCACAGTAATTCTGGCCTGATAGAATGAATTCAGAAGTATTCCCTTCTCTTGAATTCTCTGGAAAACTTTGAGAAGGTATGGTGTTAATTCATCTTTAAATGTTGGTAGAATTCACCAGTGCTGCTGTCCAGTCCTGGACTTTTCTTTGGTGGGAGGATTTTGATTGTTGATTCAGTCTCTGTACTTGCTATAGGTTTGTTAATGTTTTCTATTTCTTCTTCAGTCAATTTGGGTAGTTGATGTATTTCTAGGAAATTTTCCATTTCTTCTATATTATCTAGTTTGGCATACAATTCCCTTATAGTCCTTTTTTTATTTCTGTAAAGTCAATAGTAATATCACTGTTTTCCTTTCTGATTTTAGTTATTTGCATTTTTTTTCTTTGTTGGTCTAGCTAAAGTTTTGTTGATTCTTTTTTTTTTCAAAGAATCAACCTTTTGTATTACTTCAATTGTTTTTCTATTCTCTATTTTATTTCTCTGCTCTAATGATACTATTTTCTTTTTCCTGCTATCGTTGGGTTTACTTTACTCTTTTTCTAGTTCCTAAAGATGTAAAGTTAGGTTATTAATTTGAAATATTTCTTCTTTTTATACATAGGTATTCATAGGTATACGTTTCCCTCTGAGCACTGTTTCACTTCATCCCATACGTTTCTTTTTTTTCCTCCAATAAGTGTCAGTATGTTGTGTCTTTGTTTTCATTTGCTGCTATTTTCTAATTTCCCTTGTAATTTCTTCTTTAAACCCATTGGTTGAGTGTGCTGTTTAATTTCCAGATATTTGTCAATTTACCAGTTTTCCTTCCATGGTGATCAGAGATGTTACTTTTTATGATTTACATATCTTAAATTTTTAGACTTCTCTTGGACCCTAATATATGATTTATCCTAGAGAATGATCTATGTGCACTTGAAAGGAATGTATATATTTTTTTTTGGTGGAGTGTTCTATATATGTCTCTTATATTTAGTATTGTTTAAAACCTGTATTTCCTGATATTCTGTTTATATGTTCTATTCAGTATTGAAAGTAGTGCATTGAATTCTCCAACTATTTTTGTAGAACAGTCTATTTCTCCCTTCAATTCTGTTAATGTTTGTTTCATATATTTTGGCACTCTGGTATTAGGTGCATATATATTTATGGTCATTGAATTTTTTTTAATTGACCCTTTATCAATATACAATGTCCTTCTTTGTTTCTTGTAACAGTTTTTGATGTAAAGTCTATTTTGTCTGCTATTAAGGCAGCTACTCATGCTCTCTTTAGATTACTGTTTACATGATAGTTTTTCTCCATTCTTTCATTTTCAACTTATTTGTTTCTATGGCTCTGTGGTGGGGCTCTTGTAAACAATATATTGTTGGGCCATGTTTCATTTTCCATTCTGCCAATTTCTGCCTTTTGATTGGAGAACTTAATCCATTTACATTTAAGGAAACTACTGATAAGGTAAGATTTACTTTTGCCATTTTGCTAACTGTTTTTTGTAAACCATACCTTTCTTGACCCTCTTTTTCTCTATTATTGCCTTCCTTTTTGTTTGGATGGATCTTTTATAATGAGCCATTCTGAATCATTTCTCTTTCCTTCTGTGTAGATTTTTAAAATATTTTCTTGATTACCATGGTGATTACATTTAGAACACTAGATCTTTTATGATTTAGGGTTTTTGTGGGTTTTTTTTTGGTTCAAACTTGAATTCAGTAGCCTAAACATATGTAGTACCTGTATCTCTCTATTGCTGTCTTTTTGGTTGTCACAAATTAAATTTGTATGCGTTGTGTAACCAGTAACAAAAATTTACACTTGCTTTTTATTCCTTTAAATTTTAACCCTTATATGAAGTAAAAGACAGCATTTCAAGTGAAAAATAAAATAATACTGACATTTATATTTACCCATATTGGTACTTACACTGGAGATTTTTATTTCTTCATCCAGCATTGAGATACTATCTAGTGTCCTTTCTTTTCAACATGGAGGGCTCCCTTTAGCATTTCCTGTAAGGAAGGTCTTTTGTCAATGTACTCATTCAATTTTTAATTGTCTGGAAATGTCTTAATTTCTTTCATTTTTTGAAAGATAGCTTTGCCAGGTATATTCTTCTCAGGTAAAAGTGTTTTTCTTTCAGCATTTAAAATATATCCTCCCACTACCTTCTGGCTTCCATGGTTTCTATTGAAAAATTAGGTATTAGTTTTATTAAGGATCCCTAGTATGTGATACACTGCTTCTCCCTAGCTGTTTTTAAGATTGTCTTTTTCCTGGGCATTGGAGAGTTTGATCATAATATGCCTCAGTGTAGATCTGTTTGGGCTCATCCTGCTTGGTGGTCAATGAGCATCTTGGATTTGTATATTCCTATCTGTTATTAGATTTGGGAAGTTTTCTGCCATTATTTCTTCAAACATTTTTTTTTCTGGTCCTTTGTGGTGGTTTGAAGCCATGTACCTCAGAAAAACATGTTCTTAAATGCAATCCATTCTTATGGTTGTGAACTGATTGAGAATAGGACATTTGATGAGGTTACTTCAGTTAAAGTATGGCCCAACTCAATCAGCATAGGTCTTCATCCTACTGCAGCAGTCCTTTATAAGCAGAATGAAATTCAGAAAGATAGAAAGCCAAAGTAGGAACAGCCAGAAGCTGAATGTTACTGAAACTCAGAACAGAAGGGAGAGGCCAAGAGAGGTTGCCATATGCATTGCCATGCAACTGAAACCCAGGACCAAGGATCATTGGCAGCCAGCCCCAGAATACCAGTCTTTGGGAAGAAGGCCTCACCTCAAGGAGGCCTTGATTTGGACTTCTCTTAGCCTCAAAACTGTGACCCAATAATTTCCCATTGTTTAAGCAAAACTATTACATGGTATTTTTGTAAGCAGCAAAGGTAACTAAAACACCCTTTATCTCTCTTTTCTCCTTTTGAAACTCCTCTTTGTGTATATTGGTGCACTTGATGGTGTCCCACAGATTCCTTAGGCTCTGTTCTTTATTTTTTTTTTCCATTCTCTTTTCTTTCTGCTTGTCAACCTGAACAATTTCAAATGTTTTGTTTATGAGTTCACTGATCCTTTTTTCTGTGTCCTCCAATCTGCTCCTGAATCACTCTATTCAGTTTTTCACTTTGATTATTATACTTTTGAGTTCCAGAATTTCCCTTTGGTTTTTCTTTATAATTTCTATCTCATTATTGAAATTCTCATTTTGTTCATATATTGTTTTCCTCATTTCCTTTAGTTCTTTGTCCATGTTTTCCTTTATCACATTGATCTGATTTATTCCCAGAACTTTGATTAGTAAGTTCAGAGAATGTGCTTCCTCTGGAATATTTTCTATCAAATTATTTTTTTCCTGTGACTGGGCCATACTTTCCTGTCTCCTGTTTCCTTGTATGTTTTGTAGGGTTTTTTTTTGTTGAGAATTGGACATTGCGTATTATTTCAGAATGTGGTCACTCTGGAAATCTAATTCTCCTACTCTTCAATCTGTTAGACTAAGGTCAAGAATGAAAAGGATATAAAAAGGATTTTAAAAAGAAAGGTTAGAAAGAGAGAAAAAGAGAAAAGAAAATACTGACAGATAAAAAAACCTACAAAAAAGGGAAAAAAATGATGAAGTATGTGCCTCTCCAAATCTCTTGTTATGTGCCAGTGGGAAACCAAAACCTGAAGCTTTCAAGGCCAAAACGAAGGCTAGGGTTGATACCTCTTAGGGATCTTCTAGATCCAAAAATATAAAACAGAGAAAGAAAAGGCCAACCAACCAAAATATAAGAAAGTAAATGAAAAATGGATGCACCAGATCTTTATGTCTCTGTAGGTGCTAGTACAAGGCAAGAAGATTCCGCTGCCGAGAGAAACCAAGGCTAGCATCTCTGCTGGTCCCTCAGGGGTCCACTAGACTAAACAACACAAGGAAGGAAAGAAGAAACCCAACAAATGAAAGAGTGCCCTGGGTCCTCATAGATGCTGGTGTGAGGCTAGAAGCCACTGCTGCAGAGAGGGCTGAAATCAAGGCCAGAGTCTGTCCTGTGCCCTCAGGGGTATGCCGGACCAGGAAATGCCCACACACGGAAGGAAAACAAAATTACCAAAGAAGGTCCACCAGCATCCACATGGAAGCTAGCAGAAGGCTAGAAGCACTGTTGTCCAGAGGACTGAAACTGAGGCCAGCTTCCACGCTGGTCCCTCAGGGATCCCCCAGATTGACCTCAGCCCTCAACCCCAACTTTTAGAGGAGGAGGTTTCCTCTGCCAGCTGTAGCCCCAGTTCACCACTCCCAGAACCCAGGCCACAATGCCATAGGCACAGTGTTTCTCCAGCCGCTGCTACAGGACTGAGCAATGCAGACCTGTCACTGGTCAGTGCTTTCACTTAGAAAAGCTGAACTCTCAGCAGCCTGTCACTTCCTCTGGCACTCCTGTAGTTGTTCTGAAAGTCCATTCTGGTTCCAGGGTTACCACCT
The DNA here is from genome assembly GCA_004027955.1 of Chaetophractus vellerosus. Taxonomy (NCBI): domain Eukaryota; kingdom Metazoa; phylum Chordata; class Mammalia; order Cingulata; family Chlamyphoridae; genus Chaetophractus; species Chaetophractus vellerosus. Next base: position 1,200 of record PVKH010034918.1, on the reverse strand, counting down.
AGTTAATTCTAGTCTCTTTGTTCCAACTCTTCCATGTTTCTTATATAGGGAGGATTTGTAAAACTTTCTACTTTGTCATTTTGCACCTGCACTCTCCAGTAGCTTTCTTAACCACCTGCACTTGACTTTCTCCATTCCATCTGTAATACACCGACTGATGCTATTTGCACATTGGCAGCTCCCAGAAAGCAGGTCCAGCTCCAGGAAGTTGATCAACCTGGTGCGCCTAAGTCGAGGTATATGTTACCAAGAGCCAGGGATGTTTGGACCCAAATCTGATTATACCACTTGCACTTGCTGATGTAATTACATATTTTCATTAAATTTAACACAGTTGGATGAAATATGAATTAAAATGGAATGAAGGATTCAATGAATGTTTTTAAAAATGCAGTTGAATTAGGTATAGATGAGACAACCACAAGAGACTTTGAAATTGTAAAACTCAAAAAAATTTCTGTACTTTGATTCATTCCTAAGTGTCAATGTTTGCTCCACTTTAGTAAAATGGACATTTTTTGGGTGTGGTCCATCTGAAGAAAGATGACTGGGCACACAGTCATAGCTCTCAGGAAAGCCTTGGCCCTACAGGAAAGATGGGTAAATGAATATATATTTATGTTTTAGGTTTAACATAATTAATTGAATGTTTGTATTTTTAAATAAGTCACTGCTTACAATGACCTTTTATTACACTTGACCTTATTGTATTAAATGGGATATCTCTTTTATTATTATGTCTCTATTACAGAGGAAAAATTTGAAATCAAGAGAGATTAAGAAACATGCTTCAGGCCACATAGCTAACAGGTGTTGGAGACGTGATGTACCTGTCAGTAAAATTCCAGAGCCCTCCATCACAAAATTTAACTGCCTTCCACCAACTTGCTGTGTGACCTTAGAAAAGATATTCAGTTTCTCCAAATTTGATTTTTTTTAATCTGTAAAATAAGATCGGGTAATTTAGGTCCCTTTTTTAGATTTATTTATTTATTTCTCCCCCCTCCTTATTGTTTTTGTGCTTACTGTCTGTTCTCTGTGTGTTCTTCTATGTCTGTTTGTCTTCTTTTTAGGCGGCAACAGGAACTGATTCTGGGACCTTCCAGAGTGGAGAGAGGCTGCTCAATCTCTTGTGCCACCTCTGCTCCCTGATCTGCTGCATCTCTTATTGTCTCTCTTCCATGTCTCATTTTGTTGTGT
>PVKH010034917.1:0-11799 GCA_004027955.1 Chaetophractus vellerosus | reverse complement strand
ATTCCTTAGCTTGGCACTCAAGACTGTGGAAGGTCTGTCACATGCTCCCTTTCAACCCCATCTGTATGCACACCTCTGCACTCAGGTTGACTACTGGGTGTTCCCTGGACATAGATTTTTACACCCATTAACTTTGTTCATACTGTTTTCTCTCCTACTATATCAAAACCCCATTTGACCTTCAAGACTCTATTTAGGCATTATGTTTTTCATTAAAAAAAAAACAAAAAACCTTTTCTGATCACCCTTGGAAGAGTTGTTTCTCTTCTGTAGTTCCACAGCATGTTGTTTGTTTCTTAATACATGTTAAGTAAAATAAAATGGCAGCCTGCATTAGGAATTGCTGGATGGGAGGGACCCATTTCTGAGAAAGGGTTTTCCAGAAGACAAGAATGATTGATCTGCAGGGGCTTTCTAAGAAAATGGAATGCACCCTACAGAACTACAGAAAAGCAACACCTAGTGATAAACCAGGTTTGGTCCCATAGGGAGAGCTTATCAGAATGGCCCAGCTTACCATCCCATACTAATCCACGCATATTTACTCCCCACTTTCTAAGACTCTCCTGTCAATGTAAAATGGAAACTTACAATTAGCCAATCAGAACATTTCCTACTTGCTTTCAAGGTTGCCCTGCATAAGCTTCCTGCACCACCACCCACTGAGCTCCCTCTACTTTCTGAATGGGATGCAGCCTGATTCATGAATCACTCATTAAAGCTGTGAGATGCAGAATTGCATGAATAGTTTTTCTTTTATCATACAGCACCAATGCCTTTATGCTTTTATCTTTACAGGTTTCTTCCTGCCCTGCCAGCCACAAGTATGACTTTATTGAGAGAGTTACCATATCATGTCTTTCATATCTGTATCGTTTGGATGCTGCGCCTTTCACGATTCATGTGGTCAGTGAATGTTAGCTGACTAACATTTCTTTGGGGTTGGAGAGGGGCAGCACTGATTTCTGATTTTTTTTCCTGTATGCTTCTAATTAATATGCAAATAAATGCAAAGTCAGATGACCTTCTAGTCCGGAGCAGTTAAGGTGCTGGTTAATTGAGAATGTTAAAAGAACACTGGAGCTAAGGGAGACATTGTTTATCCAATCTGGAAGGCTCCTCCTTGTGAATAAAGTGAGTCATTTTACACTGGTGATCCAGAGCCCTAGAAGAGCCAATGACTCCTTTCACAACCAGTGCTTTATAATGGACATTTACTATCCTGAAATGAAATTTATAGATAATAAACCCACCTATACACATAACCTAATGAAGAAAATAATATAATGTCCCAACAGAAAAATAAAGAAGTACAAATGTCAAAAATTCCTACACTGAGAAACACTGATTTACAAGCATATTGGAAGGGCAGAGGAATTGCCTTTTTAGGGATCCAGAAAAACTACTTTTGACTTTTCTTCATGCATTCAGAACAAAGTTACAACTGGGTCAGTCTCAAAAGAAGACTGCCCTCTCTTTGTTGCCATATTTAAGAGCAGAGAGGGAGCTGGTTAGCATTTGAATGAAAGGAATAGAAGTTTCCTGGAGTTCAGATGTCAGATGACAAAAGATTATGGGAGAGGCACCTCATGTCCAGAACCATGACTCATTTGCCTTAAAGAATGTGCTGTTACCTGTTTATTTTTTCAAATCTCTAGCCTAGTGTTAATACACTAGATAATTCTCCAGCCTGGCCTTATAAGAAAACGGGGGCCTTGTTTGCATCTTCTTCTTCTTCTTCTTTTTTTTTTTTCTTTAATTTGATCTTTTTGCTCAGAATCTTCCTTTTTCTCCTGAATTAACTGCAAGGAAGATAAGTCAGAGCAGAGTAAGCAGGCTGTTCAAGAAAAATTGCACCAGACAATGTTAAACAGGCAAGGGTGACTTTATTCAAAGCTCTGTGCAGCAGGGAAGAAAGAGAGCAGAAAGCTATTATGATAGAGAGGGAGACCAGAAGGCTTTCTCAATAGGGGAGAGAAAGAGAGAGCTCAAGTGCCCTGCAGCAGAGGGCAGGAGAGTTCCTAAAGACTGGGCAGAGCTAGCGGGAAAATATTGGAGGGAGAGTTGAAGCAACGCGGCGTGTTGATCCTGTGGCTTTATCGCCTGAATTCACTGTCGATGTCAGGGGGGATATGTTCTGTCTGGATTCTGTAAGGGCCAAGGTGAGGGAGGTCAGCAGCCTGTAGACAAGCCTGTCTAAGGTTTAACTTAAGCTGGGGAGATGTTAAGGCCGTTTTGATCAGTAACAGAAAGGGCAGGGAATTTCTTACCTATAATATGTTCCAGGATCACAGAGTTCAGGTAAAATTCAGCCTCCTCAAGGATAATACTATTGTTGCTGGTTTGATGTCTAGGGCTAAGTTTGGGCGCATGGTAGCTGGTAGAAGATCTTTGGGGACGTTTTGGTAGGGGCCATTGGGTTCCTCCGTTATCAGTGATTACTTCCTAATAAGGTTTGTAACATAACTAGAATCCAGGTACATAAACTTTTAGAATTGGTAAATCCACTAGAGATCATATAGTTCAACCTTCTCATTGTATAAGTGGGAAAAATAAGTTCCCAAGAGTTTCATGACCCCCAAGGTCTTCATCTGGTTAGTGACAGACCTGGCCTGGATCCCCTACCTCCGGCCCTCAGGCCCAGTGTGCTTTCCTTCATAATTCTCTGCCTCCCTTTACTGCTGGCAGATTTAGTGCTACCAGGCCTCGGCCAGCTCACAGAGCCTTTGTAAGCCACCTTTATTTCCTCAAATATTTTTCCCCCATGGTTCCCCTCCAGGTACATTTCTTTTAGTAACCAGTAGAACAAGGAAAAATATAAAAAGCCACAAATCCTCATCTGAATTGGACTCCAGGATGTATATCTTTCTTCTCCCTATATATCTATATTCTTTACTTTAGTCTGTTCTCCAAGCCAGCTGGTTTGATTTGATAGAGAGAGCACTGAACAAGTTTTCTACCTAGAGCTCTGCAGTTTATTAGGCATGTGATTATTGTTATTTTAAGTACCCATTTATTCATCTGTACAAGAGGATAATAATATCTGAATCTTCCTGGGTTCTTGAATGAATCAAATAGTGGTGTGAAAGCACTTTATAAAGTGTAGGGCACTGAACAAGTATAAGATATCTATGTTTCCTTACTTTTGATTTTATAGTCAAAAGTGCTCTCAGGGAATTCCTCAGTCATTCACTGTCTGGGGAATCTTGGGCAAGCTGAATTTCCTTCTTCTGCTGCTTTCCCACCTACCAAAGGGAATAAACTCCATATGCAGAATTATGGGCATTGGACTTAAGATATCTTTTAGCACAGGACAGGGCACATAGTTCAATAAATGGGATTTGTATTATTTCATTATCATTATAGCTGTTATCAGAGTTATTGTTCTGATTCTTATTTATTTTCTGGTTTGTCCTACCTATAGTATTTCCATGATGTATTTGGATAGGTCATTTTGTCCTTATTTTAGAAGTGCCTCATCTTGACTCATGCAGTTGTTACTGAACCATCTTCTAAGATTACCTAGTGGCCACAAATGAAGCAGAGGAAGAATCCGTGCTAAGATGTTACTTTATTCATTCAGTCACACTTGAATGGTGGAAATGTTGAATACAGCACCTTTGCTGAATGCAATTTTCACTTCTCTCCCAACACTTTTTATAAATAAATGAGATTCCTGGGGAACTCATGGACACACCAGTGGCCATCTCTCAGCACTACTCTACCCCCAACTCCTTTTCTGTTGTGTGCAGATGCTTCAGTCTGTTCCCATTCTGCAACCCCGGGGAGATGTTAGGTCTAATGAAAAGGCCAGAAACCGGGAGCAGGCAGCCTCAGCTGCTTACTAGGGCGGGAGCGCTCAGAGGCAGGGCCTGAGGGGTATAAAGGCCCCGCGCTCAGGCAGTACAGTCCTTCTCCTCAGACACCAGGCGGGGCGAGTGGAGGGGCCACCTAGGGACCACACCCAAGCAGTCCGTTGTCTCCGGGAGCCTGGCCACGACGGGATCGCGTCCCTGCTCTTTTGCCCGATTGTGCCCCGGCGTTTGCTGGAAGTCTTTGGTGCGCCTAAGGCGTGTGCCCACAGTGCACCGCGCGACCACTAGCGCCACAGAGACTGTGTGTGGGAAAGGTAAACATCTTACCTGCTGGCTGTGCATACTGTTGTTGATAAATTACTGCACCATAAATAAAGAATTTTGAAAAAAGTAGGTCAAGGGACTTTCTTCTGAGATGTTTCATCTTAAAACTGACTTTCTTAGCAATAAACAAATGAGAAGGAAAATTGATAAGGAAAAGGTATCCTCTGCTGTTGATTTCTTTTTTTTTTTTCTTTCCAAATTGGATACTCCCATATTCCCACCCTTCTCACTTTTAAAGAAGAGAGTTTTGCCTCTCTGACAAAACAAAAGCAAAACCAGAAAATCAAAACACATGGAATCAAAATCAAAATCTAGAAATATCACTAAATGTTCTACTTTCAAATTAACACTGAGGTTTGTGGTATCATTTTCAGTTGTTATTTTCTCACTCATTTCAAACTTACCAAGGAAAAGGAACTTTCTCATATAGGTGAAAAATATTTTTAAAAACAACATTTCTGTCATTGTCTATAAATCACAGAAATCTGAAGGGTGGAAATTTTTCATTGTTGTGCTGGATTCTCAGGCATTTAGTCCCTTAAATAGACTGCTATATAATACTACATTCTACCTGAATATAGCGTTTGTATAATGTGCTCATTTAAATTCAGCATGGATACAAATTTTCCCAATCTAAAGAAAATCAGACTAGGCCTAAATCTGCAAGAAATCTGGATGTAGAAAATGGCTCATCTGTTTTTAAACACTAAATCTCACTCTTTCCCTCTTTAAACACTCCAACCAAGGGCTTATTCCCACTCATTCTCTTTAAGTGATTATAGACACTAAACTCCCACAATTATGTTGCTACATATGAATGTGGTGTTTGATGACTGTAACTACAACAATCACAAAGCAACAGAACTAAGGAGAAAAATGCAATGAAGTATCATTTTAAAAATTGCCACAATGAAGCAAAATTTTAACATAAATACTCAGAAAGACAAAAAAATATCTACCCATCAGATAAGATCTACTAGAGAAATCCACCAAATGTGAGATATGGACTATAGTTAGTAGTAATAATTTGCATATTTGTATGGCATTTTGTTCTATTTTTGTATGAAAATGCTCTAATATTGATTGAAGTGATGAATGTGCAACTCTGTGATTATACCAAATGCCATTGATTGTACACTTTAGATAAATTGTATGGTTTATGAATTTGAAAAATTATAGGGTGGCTTATGGGAAAATACATGAAAAATAAAGTATCATTTAAAAAATTGCCACACTGAAGCAAAATTTTGACATACATACTCAGAAAGATAAAATATCTGCCCAGTGGATAAGATCTATTAGAGAGAAAATTTTATTACAAATGGCAATGATAACCTAGTATTTTACTTTCTGTTAGACAAATTAATGATTGTGTTTAGTTCCTTAGACTGTGTCAGTGTGGATGGATGTGTGACACATTCCCTTAAACATGAATAAAGATATACACAATCAATGAAACCATTATAGAGGAAGTATGCTAGAAAGGGAGTTTTCAGACCTTTATTTAGAATCCGGGTTTGAGCCTTCCAGTTTCTTTTAGAAATTCAATTTGAGGAAACACTTTTATCTCTTTTATACTTTTCAATTAGGTCAGTGTTCTCTTACAAAGCATGCACTTTTGCCCCACCCAGTGGCCGCCTCATAAATAGCCTCTGCTCTGTCAGTAAGAAAACCTTTCTGGGGTGGGTTTGGTACTAGAAGCCCACCAGGAGCAGAAGCTGTGCCTGTGGCTCCCATCTGTACACGAGGCCCTCATTTCCATCTATGATTCTGCCATCTGCCCTGACTGTGGGGCAATTACACAAGAGTGCCAGCAGCTTCCGGCCACCACCAGATGCTTTATCATGCAAGATGATCTATGAAGTCAACTGTGCATTCATCCATAATATCATAGGGAAGTAGAGACACTCATCCAGGGTGGTAAGATTGGACTGGTGAGAAGAAGAGGAAAGAGGCAAAGCAATGTCGTGAAAAGTGTACATATCTAAGAATCTTCACTCTCACCTAACTATATGAGTTTGGGAACTCAATTTAACCCATAACCATATCTTTAAAAATTGGATGATGATATTTTCCTAGGTTATATATGGGGAAATGGAAAAACTTAAGTACAATAAATTGGGAAAAGGCAACTCTATTAAACGGTTAGGAAATATTTTATATCTAAGTTCTGCAGACCATTTGTTATTTTTCTCTCTGTGTCTATCACATGCCTGCATCCATGCACAAATGCAAAGACCAATTTTACAATTAATACAAAGCCAAAGGAATATAAAAACTAAATTAAGTGTATTGATACAATCATCCAGTTTGGGATTGGGAGGGTGTAAGAAGTCTTGCTACAAGATGTCTAGATGTGTGACTAGAAAAACTTCCTTTCTTATTTTGAGTTTTTTGTTTTTCGTCTTGTTTCTGCCATAATATCCCAATTTAGGAAATAATTTCTAAATAAAATGTTTTTTATAAAATATTTTTCAGATTCTAAATATTATGATTAGCATAAAACTAATGCCATCTCTGACACCATTTCAGCAAGCTGAAAAAAAGAAAGAAACATGCTTTCTTTTATGATCTGGGATACCAGCAGGTGTCTGAAAGGTGTCAATTTTTTCTCCAGAGGTTCAACAGCTGGTGCAATTAAATACAAGTTTCTCCCTGTCCTGCCAAATCCTCTCAGAACACTTCTATTATCTCCTAGAAGATGGGATACTCTTTTAAAAATAAAATTTCAAATCATAGTCTTCAGCCATTCATTCAAACATTCATTCTTGCATTCTTTAAAGAGTATTCCATTATGCTTTCATCTTGTGATAAGATCCTAACAAGTGGAAAGTGGGCATATGCCCTTCCCCATAGGAGATGGCAGTATAATGAGTGATAGAATAAATAACACTGCATAAGACAAGGTAAGGATTGAGATAAGCCAAGGTTCTGTGGAGGTTCCAAAGAGGAGGACCTCTCCCAGAATGGGTATATTTGGGATTGTTTGCTTAAAAATGTGTCACTCCTATTAAGTCTTGGAGAATGAGAATGGCTTTAGCTAGAATTTATCTGTCATACAGGATGAGGTCTCTTTGGTAATTGGGGTTCCAGATAGGTCTGTGGTTCTCAAAGTGTGGCCTAAGGTCCCATGGGGTCTCAGACCTTTTCAGGGGTCTGCAAAATCTTCCCTTTCCTACCATATATCTGGTGAGGTTGGATTTTCCTCATATGCTATATACAAAACAACATATCTCAATGAAGTGAATGCAGAAGCAGATATAAGAATCAAGCTGTCTTAAGTCAGACATTAAAGAGATTTGCAAAAATATAAATCAATGCCACTTATCTCACTAAATATTGTATTCTCAAAAATATCATTATTATTCATAAAAATATTTATGTTGACATGAAATGGGTATCTTTGTTGTTTTTCATTAATGAATACATATTTTTAAATTTTTCATGCATTTTTAATATTTATAATATGGCAACTATCAATAGGTATAAATGAAAACTGTTTAAGGTCCTCAGTAATTTTTAAAAGTGTAAAATGCTTCCTGTCTTCAGGAGTTCATTATCTAAAATATAAATTCTTTTAGTCAATTCTGACTTTATATTTTTAATGCTTTTTAAAGACAATGCAGAAAGGTTAGAATTTCTTAGATGAATAATTTCTATTTTAGTTTAATTTGGAATCTTACAGAAGATGAAAGAAATTATTTGTTGCACATATTATTTGGCAACAAATTCAAAGAATTCTAGTGGGGTTGTTTTTTTTTTTTGTAATCAACTTTTTATTAAGATTATAAATTTAAACAAATCATCTGAACAGTTTTACCCGGTGATATACAATTCAGTATGCACAAAAATACAGGGGAAAAGGAAGAAGGGCCAAGAAAGGAAGAGTTGGTAACGTGTTTTGGGGGTCCACATGGTGCTGATTGCAGAGGGCCAAAGGGACTGCAGACGAACCCCACCTTTTTACAACAAAAGGTTTTTAAATTAAACAAAATCTATCGAGCTGAAGACACAGACTGGTTTCTCACAGGCTCGAACAATGCTGGTTTCATGAAATGCAACCAAAGGCTGAACCAGGACAGTGCAACTTACAAGAGCAAGCACAAACACCACATCTGACCGGGAACTTACTGAAAAGTCTCCAACAGTAGGCGGCCCCAGCCCCTCCCTCTCCCTCTAGTGGGTTTTTATCTAATTTTTGGTTAGCAGGTTTGTTGTTTTGTTTGCTTGGGGCTTATTTATTTATTTTTTTAAGCAAAAAGGAGTTTTGGACTCTTTTTGTTTGTTTTATCTTTTCCAAACAAACACTCCCTCTTCCCCCTTCACCCTATTCCTCAGGAACCTCCTAATTTGCTTTCTGTCTTCTTAATTCCCTTTGATGCACTAGTCTTTAATTGGATGAAATTAAATTTATCTATTGTTTCTTTTGTTGCCACTGCTTTTGGTAGCATATCTAAGAATCCATTACTAAATGCCAGGTCATGAAGATTTGCCCTTATGTTGTCTTCTAAGAGTTATTGTTTTTAAATCTGACATATTGTTTACTTTTATTGGAAGTGGGATGGGATGCCCTATAATTTCCTATAATCTAATTTTTATAACACTGCTCTGAAAATTTTTTTTAAAATCAGGTATTCGTGATTACTTACTGTGGGCTAAATCCATAAGGCTAATTGCCTTGTCATTTTTTTATATAATCAGGTTTTACAACTGAATTGATTGTGAAGTGTTCTCTCCTCAATTTATTGTCTATTAAATATAATTTCATGCCCATTTTCAATATCACCTTATTACAGACAAGTGAATTAAATCATCAAACACCATGAAAATCCAAGTTTTATCAAATAATAATTTTCCATTTTAGAGAAAGTTACCTTGAATTTATTTGCTCAAGTGGTCAAATGGTTAAAAGACTAAAATGAGAATAGTACCTTTATGATAAGAGTGGTAATTATATCACTGACTTTCCCAATGAAGGGAATGTTTTATGCCTTAGTTTCTCTAGATTCAAAGTAGCATTATAATGTCTGCCTATTTAAATGGGAAGATAGCACCATCTCTAGATTAAGATAATGCTTTTATTCTAAAATCACCCAGTGTATATGTGACATTTTTATGACCTTCAAATACATTTATTATATTATATCAATATTCAAATATTAGATTTATAAGTTAAAAAGTACTTGTCCAGTATTTACCCAATATAAATCCCAGTCTTTTTGGCTTTTCACACTAAAGGCAGATTCTGAAAGGTCTTAAGGACTAGGCAGCGTTTATGTTAGGTGGCCATGACCATGAAGGATTCCTCACTTAGGCAGTGCCTTCACCTGCCAGCTTCTCCTTCCCAAGTCTGTAGTTTTCAATCTTAGAGTTGTTCCTTTAGGATTGTCAACAAATCTAGGACTGAGTCCCAGGAGGTTTCTGTTAAAATGCACATGAATTAATTTGTGGTTTTGGGGGGATCTCTTCTCATATCCTTTCAGAATTGATGACAATCTTGCTAGCTCTTTGTCATTTGTACAGGTACATGAATGGATCCTGAGTGAACCGTCAAGGTGTCCTGGCGGCACTTAATGCCTTAGCTGGGCACCTAATTATAACAGATTACCACTCCTTTATTTTTTTATGAAATAAATATACTCACCCACCCGTAAACCGCCCCCCCAAAGGATAGAAATCTTGTGTATTTCTCCTAATTAATCCAAAGTTATTTTGCATGGAAAAGTGGTGATAAGCCTTTTAAAATAATATTATTTTATTATTTTTCTAATATTGTCAACAATACTCTAAGAGCCATGAAAGTAAGCGCGCCTAGTCGAATGAACCGATGAGCCTGTGTGCGCTCAGCGCTCAGCCCACTGCGGCAGCAGCTCAGCCCTGTGCTGCGACCTCGGCAGAAGCAGCTAAACTCAACCCCAGCCCCCTGAACTGCTTCCAACACTCTCCTTAGAGCCGGCAGCTTGCTGGATCCTAGAAATGGTGAGTGCACTGCCTGGCTTCACTAGTCGTTCTGTGCTGAATGTGTCTCTCGGCATACATTTTGAACTGACTTTGCACATCTAATTGATGTTTCATTTCAACTCCCACTTTTCAAGGTTGAGTGTATGTATTAATCCAAATGTATAGAAAGCAGATCGAAGGCAGTTCCAAGGAACATCTCTTCGGACTGAAATATTTTCTTAATATTGACAATAATTTTAAGGGAATAAGAACCTCAGTTTAGACATGTTCTTAATCTTAATCCACATTCCTGTGTGTGTGAACCTATTGTAAATAGGATTTCTTGAAGATGTTATTTTTCATTAAGGTACAGTGGGACGGGTCTTAATCTGGAATCCTTAATGAAGATTCAGACAAGGAGAGAAAGCCACTGTGTCCAGGAGCCAGTAGTCAACAGAACCCAGAAGAGAGAGGAGAGGACATGGCCATGTGATGGCAAAGGCAAGGAACCCAAGAATTGCTGGCCAGCCAGGATGCTACGGACCCTGGGAGGAAGCCAGCCTTTTAGCCTCTGAAACCCTGACTCAGTAAATTCCAGATGTTAAGCCAACCCATTGTGTGGCATTTGTCTTACTAGTCTGGCAATCAAAGACAGTCCATAGCCACCAATAGGGATAGAGAAGGTGATTATATTAGATTTCCTTGCATTAACTCTGTTCTTTATCTTTTTCAGTCCTTGTTAAAATTAGTCAATTTATTCATTTTTTCTGTCCTAACCCTTAAACAATATACATTTAACTGTGAAAGTTTAGTTATTGATCTGTTAAACCTTCCTATGACTCCATTTCAGTTGCTTAACCTCTCTGACACTCAGTTTCCTTGCTTGTAAATTAGGAGTGTTTTTATCTCACTCATAATGTATCCAGTTTTCTTAATCTTTCTTTTTGTGTTTAGAATCTTTTATCTGCACTTGTAACATCCATATAATGGGATGCTATGGAACTCCTAAAAAATGATGCATAGCCATCTGTCCTCTTCAGGGATATGACCAAGATATATCCAGTGGAGGAGGTAGAGAGCAGCTCAGCGGTGTATGCCGGGCTCGTGTGCCGGTGCTGTCTGACATGGCTGCCTCCAGCCACACGCATCTCCTGAGCACTTGGCATGCGGCTAGTTCAAACTGGGATGTGTGCTGGGTTATATACACGGACTTTGAAACCTTAGTATGAAAATATAAAGTATCTCATTAATATACTTAATGTGGATTTAATGTGGAACATAATATTTTGGATATATTGGGTTAGATAAAGTATATTGTTAAAATCATTACTTTTTGTAATGTGGGTATTCAAAATTAAAATTATGCATGTTGGGGCAGGCTGTAGCCCAGTGGATAGGGCACCGGTTTACCACATGGGAGGCCCTGGGTTCGGCTTCCGGGGCCTCTCCTAGCGGGCAGACCGCCTTGAGAAGGCAAGCCGCCACGGGCAGGGCAAAGCCACCATGGGCAGGTCAAAAGCTGCCGTGGGCAGGGCAAAAAGCTGCCATGGGCAGGGCAAAGCTGCCACAGGCAGGGCAAGTTGCCCGCAAGCAGGGCAAGCCGCCCGCGAGCAGGCAAGGCTGCCGCCGCATGGTGAGCTGACTTGGTGGGTCGTTGCAATGGGGGGAGACAAGCAGACACAGAAGAATTTTAAAAAATGAACACAGCAAAGAACAAGCA
>PVKH010034916.1:0-11798 GCA_004027955.1 Chaetophractus vellerosus | reverse complement strand
GCAAATGTGCTAGGAAGGGTCTTTAGAGATTATGAAGTCCCATCATCTAATTTTACAAATGAAACATAGGTGAGGTGATTTACCCCAGGTCACACTGTCAACCAAAACTTAATCTAAAGACCCTTCCATCACCACCACCAATCTCTACTATATACTGTTGAATTAATTGGTTCCTTTTCCATCTATGTATCCCATTACAAAGAACAGCTAATCTAGAATGCAGATATAAATAAAGCTAAGATAGAGTCTTAGATTTGTAAAAGGCAACCTTAGTTGACCACCAATTCCAAATACATTTGTGGAAGGCCAAGGTGCCATCATCCTGAATAACCAGGACAGATTTCTACAAAGGGTGTGGAGATTTTTAAAGTTTTGACCAACAGGAGAACATTTTTATTTGGGTATTTGGAATTAAATGCTGAAAGCTCTGCAAATATCACCTAGGCCACTGCTTTAGTTTGCCAAAGGGCTGCCAATGCAAAGTACCAGAAATGGATAGGCTTTTATAAAGGGAATTTATTTGGGTAAAAGTTCACACTTCCAAGGCCATGAAAAGTCCAAATAGAGGCACCATCAGTGATGCTTTCTCAACAAAGTCAGCAGCCATGTGTTGAAGCAAGGTGGCCACTGATCTCTGCCAAAGTTTGAACTCAGCTGAGGGCAACCAGGCCTAGGCCTTGTCTCTTTCTGGGCCTCCTATGTCAGTCTGGGCTGCTCTATTCTTCCTGAATTCAGCTGTAAGCTATCAGGCATATAGCAGGGCTCATCTCCTCTTGAGCTGCTCCATGGGCTCAGCCTCTTGGGGCTTCGTGCTTAAGAAATCCTCTAGTCCTTCTCTCTTACATGGCAGGATCAAACATGGTGGCTTTCTTTTTCTGTGTCTGTCTGCCTATCTCCTTCTGTGTTTCCATTTATATCAGACCCAGCAAGGGGATGGAGACACAACCTGTGTCATGCCTCACTGATGTAGTCCAATCAGAAGCCCTAACTTAATCTTATCAAGTAATCTAATCAAAGGATCCTCAACTGAATTTAATGCAATCAAAGGGTATCACAGGGGCTGGCTGTAGCTCAATTGGTAGGGCGCCGGTTTACCACATGGGAGGCCCCGGGTTCGGTTCCTGGGGTCTCCTTGAGCGAGCAGACTGCCTTGAGAAGGCAAGCCGCCATGGGCAGGGCAAGCCCCCGCGGGAAAGACAAGCCGCCCGCGAGCAGGCAAGGCCGGCATGTGGTGAGCTGACTCAGTGGGTCGCTGCAACGGGCGGGGGGAGACAAGCAGACACAGAAGAACGCAAAAATCAACACAGCAAGAACAAGCAGAAAGGGGGAGATATATAATTTTTAAAAAAAAAGGGTATCACAGCCACAGGAATAAACTCGTTCAAAAACATAATCTTTCCCTTTTGGGGATTCATAAAATAATTTCAAACTGCCATATTCACTTACTAGTTTTCTGCTGATAAATGAATTTCATTAATTTTCATGCACCTCTTCCTCTTCATCTTGCCTGATTGCATTGATTTCTTTTTACACTTTTTCAAAGTGTCTCACCTGGCCAGCTCTGGGTCATTTGGTAATGCGCTGTATTTCACCACAAAAGTCCTCAAGAGAAGGGTCTCTACATGTTATCTCCAGTTTTTCTTCTCTTATTCTTTCTTAAACTCATCCAAATCAGACATTTGTCCTCAAGTCTATACCAAACATGCTTTTATTAAGGTTTCCAATGACCTCTACTTTCCTGGCTCCAATGATCAATTCTCAGCAATTCCAGGTCTCAGCTTAATTGACCTCTCAGCTGCATTTGATATAATTGATCATTCCCTTCTCCTTGGTATACTTTCTTCATCTGATTTCTTTTTTTTATTATTTATTTAAGAAAACAGGGTAGATTCTGTCTCTGAGAAAATTTTCTAACTTATTTTGGTTTTTGCTTTAATTTGGACTTTGCTATAAACAAGGAGTATTTTAAGTCAATACAATACAATTTGTATCAGAGTTTAGTTATTTTCCTCATAGGTTGACGACATGGGAAGTACTAATAAAAACCATGCTTTAGAGATTCCCAAGGCTATCTTGCTTATTGTGGCCCTTATCTCAAAATGTGGAAGTTATAGAGATCTGTACCCAGCCACAGACTTTTTTTTATTTTTTACTTTTACAAACACTCCCTCTTCCTCCCTACCTCCATCTCCTTTTCCTCCCAGTAACCTCTAATCTGCTTTCCATTTCTGCAAATTTACTATTTCTATTCATCTCTTATAGGTGATTTACAATTTTTGTCCTTATGTGTCTTTCTTATTTCACTGAGCATAATGTTCTCAATTCTTCCAAATTGCAGTGTATCTCATAACTTTCTTTTTTCCTATAGCTGAATAATATTCCATTGTGTGTATGTTCCACATTTTGTTTATCCATTCATTTGTTGATGCATATTTGGGCTGTTTCCAGCTTTTAGTTATTATGAATAATTCTGCTGTAAACATTGGTATACAAGTATCTCTTTGTGACCCTGTTTTCACTGTCTTTGGGGATATACCTTGAAGTGGGATAGCCAGGTCAAATGGTAATTCTACATTTAATTTTTGAGGAACCACCAAATTGTTTCCTATAGTGGCTGCACCATTTTACATTCCCACTAACAATGTACTACAGTTCCAATTTCTCAGCATCCTCTCCAAAACTTGCTATTTTCTGTTCTTTTAACAATAACCATCCTTGTGGTATGAAATTTACCTCATTGTGGTTTTGATTTACATTTCCCTAATGGCTAACAAGGCCAAGCATCTTTTCATGTGTTTATTGCCCATTTGTATCTTTGGAGAAATGTCTATTTAAGTACTTTGCCCATTTTTAAAATTGGGTTGTCTATCTTTGTTTTTGAGTTATAGCAGTTCTTTACATATTCTGGATATTATACCTTATGCAATATATGGCTTGAAACTATTTTCTCCCATTCTGGAGGTTATCTTTTCAATTTCTTGATAATTTCCTTCAATGCACAAAAATTTTAATCTTTATGAAATCAAATTTATCTATTTTTTCTTTTGTTGTCCATGACCTCTTTTTGGTCTTATATCTAAGAATCCATTGCCGAATCCCAGATCATGAATATATACCCTTCTTCTAAGAGTTTTATAGTTTTAGTTCTTATATTTATGTCCTTGACCCATTTTGAGTTGATTTTTGTATATGGTATGAGGTAGGGGTCTAACTTCATTCTTCTACAAATGGATATCTAGTTTCCCCAATACCATTTGTTGAAGAGACCATTCTTTCCCCACTGCATATACTTAACACCCTTATCAAAAATCAATTGGCTGTAGATGTGTGGGTCTATCTCTAGACTTTCAATTCTGTTTCACTGATCTATTTGTCTAACTTTGTGCCAGTACCATGATGTTCTGGTTTCTGTTGCTTTGTAATACAACTTGAAGTTGGGAAATGTGAGTCCTCCAAACCTGTTCTTTTTCAAGGCTGTTTTAGCTATTTGGGGACCCTAGCAGTTCCCATATAAAATTAAGGGCTAGTTTTTCCATTTCCTTTTTTTAAAAGGCTGCTGGAATTTTAATAGGGATTGCATTGAATCTGTATATTGTTTTGGGTAATATTGACATATTACTAATTCTTCCAATCCATGAACATGGGATGTCTTGCCATTTATTTAGGTCTTTTTTAATTTCAGCATACAAGTTTTCAGTATACAAGTCTTTTGTAACCTTAGATAGATTTATTCCTAGATATTTTATTCTTTTAGATGCTGTATTAGTCAGGGCTCTATAGGGAAACAGAACTGACAGGAGAATATATATATGATTTATTATAGAAATAATTATAGGAATTGGCTAAGGTGACTGGTGAGGATGGGCAAGCCCAAATTCCATAGGGAAGCCCCAAGCTGGGAATCCAGTGAAGGTTTTTCAATGAATTTCCCAGGAGAGGCTGACTGGCTGAGGTAGGTGGACATTCTTCTTTCTGACTGCTGAAATCATCACTTCTCCTTCTAAGGCCTGCAATTGATTGGCTGAGACTGCTCTCATTGTTGAAGGCAATCTCCTTAGTTGCATGTAGATGTAAACAAACATAAAAGCAATCAACTTACTAATGATTTATATCCTCAAAATATCTTCACAGTAATGATCAGGCCTTGACTTGTATTTTCATTTCCTAAGCTGCTCAAAGCAAATACCATGGAATGGGTTGGCTTAAACAATGGGAATTTATTCACTCACAATTTTGAGGCCAGAAATGTGTACAAATCAAGGCATTGTCAAGGTGATCTTTCTTTCCAAAGACCAGCCACTGGCAATCCTTGGCTCTTCTGTCACCTGGCAAGGACCATGGCAGCATCTGCTGGTCTTTCCCTTCTCTTTTGGGTTTTGCTGATATCAGTTTCTTGCTTCTGTGGCTTGCTTTCTCTCTGTCTGCATTTCATTCCCTTACAAAAAGACTCCAGGGGGCCGGCTGTAGCCCAGTGGATAGGGTGCCGGTTCACCACATGGGAGGCCCTGGGTTCAGTTCCCAGGGCATCTCCGAGGGGGCAGACCGCCTTGAGAGGGCAAGCCACTGTGGGCAGGGCAGAGCTGCCATGGGCAGGGCAAAAAGCCACCAAGGCAGGGCAAAGCTGCCACGGGCAGGGCAAAACCACCATGGGCAGGGCAAGTCGCCCACGAGCAGAGCAGAGTCGCCCGCGTGGTGAGCTGACTCGGGGCGTCACCGCAACGGGGGGAGACAAAGCAGACACAGAAGAACGAAAAAAAAAAATGAACACAGCAAGAACAAACAGAAAGGGGGGAATATGTAACAACAACAAAAAAAAGACTCCAGTAACTAGGCCACACTTTAACTAAAGTAACCTCATCAAAATGTTCAACTTACAATGGGTTCATACCTACAGAAATGGATTAAATTTAAGAATATGTTTTTCTGGGATACAAACAGCTTCAAACCACAGCTTGCTTGACAAAACAGCCAGACACCATAACCTAGTCAAATTGACACATGAACTTATCTTTGTCTCTTGTACAAGTTTTTTTATTTAAAGTCTATTTTGTCTGATATTAATATAGCCACCACACTCTCTTTGATTGCTTTTTCATGAAATATTTTTCCTTCCTTTGACTTTCAACCTTTTTTCATCTACAGATCTAAGATAGTTCTCTTGTAAATAGCATATAGTTGGTTCATGTTTCTTTATCGATTCTGCCAATTTCTGCCTTTTGATTGGAGGTTTTAAACCATTTATATTTAGGGAAATTACTGATGAGGCAAGATTTACTTCTACCATTTTGCTAACTCTTTTTTGTAAGTTTTATACCTTTTTTGTTCCTCCTTTCCTCCATTACTGCCTTCCTTTTTGTTTAGATGATCTTTATATAATGAGCCATTTTGAATCACTTACCCTTTCCTTTTGTGTTACCATGGGGATTACATTTAGCATACCAGATCTATTACAATTTAGTTTGTTTTGACTTCAATAGCTCACATCTACACAGTACCTATATCCCCTACCCCTCCCTTTTATATTGTTCATGTCACAAATTAATAAAGATTTATGCTTGTTTTTATGCAATTGAATTTTCAGTTATATAAGAAGTAAAAGACAGAATTATAAATAAAAAATGAAATAATATTGGTATATACATTTACCCTTATTTTCACATCATAGATCTTTATTTCTTCATGATCAAGATGCTGTTTAGTGTCCTTTCCTTTCAACATAGAGAACTCCCTTTAGCATTTTCTGTAAGGTAGGTCTACTGGTAATGAGCTCCCTTATTTTTTGTTTGTTTGGAAATGACTTAATGTCTCCCTCATCTTTGAAGGACAGCTTTGCTGGGCATATTATTCTTAAGTAACAGTTTTTTTTTTTCTTTCTTTCAGCAGTTTAAATTTCCCACTGCCTTCTGGCCCACATGGTTTCTATTAAGAAATCATATGTTAATCTTATTAAGGATAACTTATATGTGATATGTTGTTTCTCTTGCTGTTTTTAAGATTCTGTCTTTGTCCTTGGTATTGGACAGTTTGATCATAATGTGTATTGAGTTCATCCTGCTCGGCATTTGTTGAGCATCTGGGATTTGTATATTCATGTCTTTCATCAAATTTGGGAAGTTTTCTGCCATTATTTCTTCAAACATTTTTTCTGACCTTTTATCTCTCTCTTCTCCTTCTGGAACTTCTCTGATACATTTGTTGGTATGCTTGATAGTGTCTCACAGGGTTCCTCTGACTCTGTTCATTTTTTTCCATTCTTTTTTATTTCTGCTCCTCAACCTACATCATTTTAATTGTTTTGTCTTTGTGTTCACTGATCTTTTCTTCTGCCTCCTCCAAGCTGCTCTTGAATTCTTCTATGGAATTTTTCACTTCAATTATTGTTCTTCTGAGTTCCATAATTTCCATTTGGTTCTTTATAAGCTCTATCCCATTATCAAAATTCACATTTTGTTTATATATTGTTTTCTGATTTCCTTTAGCTCTCTGTCCATGTTTTCCTTTAGTTCACTGATCCTTTTTATGAGAGTTGTTCTAGATATTTGACTAGTAATTCCTGAGACTATACTTCCTCCAGAACATTTTCTGTCAAATTCTTTTTTTCTTGTCAGTAGGCCATAATTCCCCACCTCCTTGTATGTTTTGTAACTTTTTGTTGAGAAGTAAACATTCTGAGTTTTGTGTTGTGGTCACTCTGGAAATCTAGTTCTTCCACACTTTAGTCTACCAGGCTAAGTACAGGAAGAAAGCAAAAAGGAAGGAAACAAAGGGAAAAAGGGGAGGAAAAAAAGAAAAGAAAAAAATTACTAACAGAAAAAACAACCGTAAAAAAAAGGAAAAAACAAGGGAAAAATAACAAAGTGAACTACCTCTCCAAGTCTCTTGCTATGAGCCAATAGGAAACCAGAAGCTGCTTCTTTTGAGACTGAAACCTAGGCAGTGTCCGTAATTACCCCTCAAGGATCTGCTAGACCAAATATAGAAAATAGAAAAGGGAAAAAACAGCCAACCCAAAAGAAAGAAAAAGAGAAAGAGGTGCACTGGCTTTTTATGCCCCTGTAGATGCTGGTGTAATGTCAGAAGACTCTGCTTTTGAGAGAAATTGAGACTAGTGTCTATGTTAGGTTCTCAGAGATCTACCAGAATAAACAACACAAGGGAAAGAAGAAACCTAACCAATGAAAAAGGGCACTGGGTCTTTAAGTCCTGGTAGATGATGGTGTGAGGCAGAAGCCTCTATTGAGAGGGCTGAAACCAAGGCCTGAATCTATGCCATGCCTTCAGGGATCTGTCAGACCAGGAAACAACCACACATAGAAGGAAGGGGGAAAAACACTAGCTCTTTATGTCCAAGAGGATGCTGGTGGGAGGATGGAGGTGCTGCTGACCAGACTGCTAAAACTGAGGTCAGCTTCCTCCCTGGATCTCCCAGACCAACCTTTACCCTTAACCCCAACTTATAGAGGAGGAGGTTTCCTCTGTCAAACTTGACCCCAGCTGTCTACTCCCAGAATCCCAGCTACACAATTGTAGTTGTTCTAAGTGTTTATTCTGGTTCCAGGGTTACCAGTTAGTTTATTATTGTCTCCTTTTCTATCTCTTTCAGTTTTCTGGTGGAAGGAGTGATTTGTAAAACTTCCTACTCTGCCATTTTGCTTTCACCTGGTTCCTAGGACCCCACACTCTTTGTTTTCTTCCCACCTTGAGGATCACTCCTTTTCTGTTATCTTTGCTGGTTCCTCCTTATTTCCCCAAACTCTTAGTGTTGGAGGTGTCCAGGGCTCAGCCCTTGGTCCTCTATCTTCTCTATCGACACTCACTCATCTAGTCTCGTGTCTTTAAATACCTTCTCTATGCCATGACTCCCATATTTCTATGTCCAGCCCAGACTCTCTCCTGAATGTCAGAATCATACATCTACAACTGTCCACTTCATATCACCCCTTGGAAATCCAACAGAATCCTCAAACTTAATTTGTCCTAAACTGAACTCTGCACCTTCTCTCCCAAATTGAACTCCTGAACTTTCCCTTTAAATGCCTCCACTTCTGTTTATTTTTACTTCACTCCTCTAGTTGCTCAGGTCAAAAACCTTGGAAGCATACTTGACCCCTCCTTCTCATAATCCACATCTCACCAGTTAGAAAATCCTGTTCATCTCTACCTTCACATGTCCAGGATCTGACTACTTCTCACTGCTTCTACTGGAACTACCCTGTTCCTGGTCACCATCATCTGTCACCTGGGTTATTGCCATAGCTCTTTATTGGTTTCTCTGTTTTTGCCCTTGCCCACCCACAATCTATTCAGAACGTAGAAGCCAGAGACAGCCTTTTAAAACGAAAATAACATCATGTCACTCCTATGATCAAAATCCTATAAAGGCTCTCCATTTCACTCAGAATAAAATCCAAAGTCCTTCCAGAGCCCCACAAGGAGCTATCTGTTGACCTTTTGCCTATCCCCTTATCCTTTTGACTTCATTTCCTGTAACACTTCTCATCCCTCTCTCCATTCTAGTCACACTGACTGCCTTGATGCCCCTGGAACATTTCAAGTACCTCCTGCCTTAGCACCAGCTGTTGCCTATGCCTGGTAACACTCCTGCCCCAAATATCTGTCTGGTTCACTCTTTATCTCTTCCCCCATGACTTTATCCAAATTCACCTTCACAATGTGACCTACTCTGGCCATCCTATTTTTTATTACAACCTCTCCCACCACATAAACCCCCTACCTTGATCTACTTCTTTTTTCTTAGCCTTTATTACTTTATATCATATATTATACATATTTTATTCACTATTTATGTCCCTACCAGTTGGAAATAAAACCCCCATGAGGGCAGGGGTCTTCATCTGTTTGTCCACCAATGTATCTCAATTCTATCAATGTTGAATGAATAAATAAATGTGTTCAGAAATCCACTCAATTCCAAAGTAATAGAAAACTGTCTAGTACACGTGGCCCTAAATCAAAAAAGACAAATCCAAAAGGGACTTGCCCGTTAATCAAAGTGGAAGCTCAAGTCTTAGCACCCCATATTTCCCCCTTGCACTCCTCCATAGGCCTTACCTGTCACTCTCTTCATGGCAGTAACTGGATCTCACTCTGACTTACCACTAGGAAGGAAGGGAATAATGAGACTGAATGTTTGTCTTCTCTTCTAAACAAGGGCAGATTCTTTTCCTCCCTCCTAGAAGTAATTATTGAGCTCTTACATATATGCCAAGACCTGGGGTTATATGGATGTACACAGCAGACAATGACCCTGATCTCCCAGAGATTAAATTCTAGTGTAACTTCATATCCTAATCCTCAGCCTATACCAAAGTCTGTCCTTAGATGATCAATCACTAGGTTTTATTTCCCTTGTCCAGCACAGAAGAAAAACTGCAAGTATTCTACATTATACTCAACCTTTTAGCACATATTTCTTACTCAAAGTATGGTCCCCCAGCCAGCATCATCCTCCTCGCCTCGGAGCTTATTAGAAATGCAGAATCACAGACCCCAGCCCAGACATACTGAATCAGAAACTGCATTTTAACAAGATTCCAGGTGATTCTTATGCACACAAAAAATGTTTGAGGAGCAATGCCTTGGAACGCTCCACCAAATACAAGTCCATTAGTATCACATAAAATTGTGGGCATGGGTTTGGGGAGTAGAAAGGAAAGAGTTAAGTTCATTTCTCCTTTTGTTAATGAAAGGAATATCATTTGATGCCATCAATACTAATAAGGATTGTAGTAGAAGAGTTTAGATTGATGTCCCTGATCATTTAAAACTTCATGGAACTCAAAGCTGATCTGAAATAAATACATGATAATCATTTGCTAAAGCTTTGTGCATTCATACACATTCAAGAGGTAGCATTTAAAAGTATTTAAATAAATATTTTCAAGAATATAGACTGTTTTAGTTTTCTAACTGGTAAAACAAATACTTTAACAACAGGAATTTATTGGCTCACAGTTTTCAGGCTAGGAGAAGTCCAAAGTCAAGGTGTCAGCAGGGTG
The DNA here is from genome assembly GCA_004027955.1 of Chaetophractus vellerosus. Lineage (NCBI taxonomy): Eukaryota > Metazoa > Chordata > Mammalia > Cingulata > Chlamyphoridae > Chaetophractus > Chaetophractus vellerosus. The sequence continues at coordinate 1,779 of PVKH010034916.1, read as the reverse complement.
ATGTTTTCTCCCTGAAGACTATCAGGTTCTAGGGCTGGCTGCTGGTGATCATTGGTCCTTGGTTTTTCTGTCACATGGCAATGGACATGGGACTTCATCTCCTTTCTCTTCTAAGTTCCATTGACCTCCAGCTTCTGACTGCTCACTTTGGCGTGTGAGCTCGCGCGCTCTCTCTCTCTCTCTCTCTCCCTCTCTCTCTCTTTCTCTCTCAATGAATTTCATTCTGCATTGGATTCCGTAATCCCAATCCCTGATTCGGTTGGGCCCCACCTTAACTGAACTAACATCCAAAGAGATCCAATTTATGAGTCCACACTCACCAGAATATGGATAAGACCAAGATCATGTCCAATCCACCACAGACTCTGAGGTCAGACTTCCTGATTTCTAAGCTTGATACTGCATCATTAGCTGTGTTTCCTGGATCAGTTTGTCCTGTCTTCAGTTTCAGTTTCCTCTTCTGAAGAATAGGAGTAATAATAGTATTTACCTCATAAATTTATTATCAAGTCTAAATAAGATAATGTTTGTAAGAAATCAACATAATGCCAATCATATAGTATGCGCTCAATAAATGTTAGGTTTATTATTTTTTTTCATTTATTCATTCATTCAACATTTCATTTATTTTAAAAATGTTTTAGTAATAGGATCCATAATAGAGAAAATCAGAGTGGAGTATAAGGAGCCTATTTATATAAGCTGGTCAAGCAAGGCCTCTCTAAGGGTATTTACATGGAAACCTGGGGACTGAGAAATAACTAGTCCTGTGACAAGTCATAGAGTCAAGTGGGAGAAGAGATGTGAGGCTTTGTAATTATCTGCATTACAGATAATGCAGGGCCTTAGAGTCCAGAAAAAGGAGGTTGGATATTATCCATAATCAGTGGAAAGCTACTGAATCCTTTTAAGCAAGGGAGTGAGTTAAACACCAATGTTTCTTGGGGCTCCACATGGCACAAGGGTCTGTGAAAAGTCCCTGGGATACCGGAAAATGAACTAAGCATGGTGTCAGCCTTCAAGGAACTGAGGTTTAATGACAAAGTGAAGAAGTTCTCTCCCATGAGCTCCCATTCTTCATTTTGCTACCTGAGCACCTTCTCATCTACAGCTGCCCATCTTTTAAGAGTCAGCTCAGGTGTCAGCTCCTTTGTGAAACTTGAATTCATGGCTCCTCCATCTGATCTCTCAGAGACCCATCACATATTTTAGAATAGAGCCTCGTTCTTTTACTATTATAATGGCCTGTATTCGTTTCTCCCCTGTCATACTATTTTAAGGCTAAATCTACCTTTTCCATCTCTGTAGTCTTACTATTATAATGAAAGCACAAGGTAGCATGTTTTTTAATGAACGAGCTACACATTTGTTTACCATTTCTTTCCATATTGCAAAATCCAGCCTCTGCATTTCAATGGCAAACTGGGCACCCCAAGACCGAGAGTTTTCTTGAGGAAAATTATCTTATAGGGCCAGCTTCCTAGAATAGAAAAGCCTCAATCTGGGATGCATTTGATTAACATTTTACTCACCTTATGTCATTTTTTAGAATAAAATATCTACTGCCAGAGTTTTAGATCGATTTTTCTCAGTTTTTTCTCCTCATAGCCCTTTGTGGTGCTTCTCATTTTACAGCAGGGGAAACTGAAGCACAGGAAGAGCAGGCCACACAGTGAGTCAGCGATCAGACAAGCTCTTCCTGTGAGCAGCGTGCCCTGGAGGTAGATCTGTGGCCGCCACATTAGCCGCTGACATTACCCTCACCTTCGTGCACCTTTC
>PVKH010034915.1:0-11798 GCA_004027955.1 Chaetophractus vellerosus | reverse complement strand
TCTGCTTGTTCTTGCTGTATTCATTCTTGCGTTCTTCTGTGTCTGCTTGTCCCCACCCCCGGTGCGGCGACCCAGCGAGTCAGCTCACTGTGCGGCGGCCTGCCTGCCCGCGGCGGCTTTTGCCCTGCCCACGGCAGCTTTTTGCCCTGCCCGCGGCGGCTTTTTTCGCCCTGCCTGTGGCAGCTTTTGTCCTATCTGTGGCGGCTTGCCTTCTCAAGGTGGTCCGCCCGCTCAAGGAGGCCCCAGGAACCAAACCCGAGGCCTCCTATGTGGTAAACCGGAGCCCTACCAACTGGGCTACAGCCGGCCTCCACTCCAGCATCCTTAGTAAGATTTTGTTTTCCCCTTCCCCCCTGTGGCAGCTCTGACTTTCCCATAACCAGATAAACGGGACATCTCTCTCCTTTTTTAATTTCCTCGGAGTAGGTACTATGTGTGCCAGAGCTGAGCTGTGTGCAATGGCCCCTCGTTCCCTATTGTGCCAAAGCCATGCAGGGAAGGGTTGGGCTCAGGTGGTTTGCAGCCTGCTCAGTGGATGCTACACTGTTTGGGAACTTCTCAGCCAGGTGACTGTCCAGATCCATGGCACCTCTGTACTCCAGGTCTGTTTCCCTCCTCTAACTGACAGTCCCTGGGGCCTGACTGTGTGAGGAATTGCAAGTATTGATGTGGTCGATGTTTGTGGAGACCATAGGCCTGTTTTGCCAGATACCCCTTGGAAGTTCTTTTTTTAAATTCAGTTTTCTTCTCTGTGGGTTGAGTCAGTCTGGGCAAGTCCTGGCCACTCACCTGTCTTGCCGTTCCTTGGGATTTCATTTTCCTGGTCCCATGTCCAGTTAGAGAGGGGTAGAAAGTCCTGGGTACCTGACAGAGCAGACCTGACTCCAGCCACAGCAAGAGAGGTCCAGAGAGGACCTGACCCTGCTGAATTGGAGATGGGATAGGGCGTCAGGTAAGGACTTGATTCAAATCATACCCTCAACCTAGTCTATGTTCACCATTTTTTTTGTTGCCCAGGCTAATAGATATTCCTCATTTCTGCCTTTCCTTCCACATTCTTGACACTTTGCCTACTTGTCATTTTTCTGCTGTCTTCCATCCTTTGGGTGTTTCTCCACTTCTCTGGCCTCCATGTTTCACTTGTTCTTGTCTACTTCCTCTCCATGTCTCATTTGTTCTCCTCTGCTCCCTCTGTTCCCTCTGTTCCCTCTGTTCCCTCTACAACATTGGCCTACATTTAATGTGTCATGAGGTATACACATATTCTTAAACAGTCCTTGAAAACCAGCTACTTATTCACAATCAGATTTCCCTGGGCCTAGATATATGTTTCAGCCAGAGCTTACCTGACACCAGCAGGCAAGGCCCTGCTGAAACCTTTTTGCAGAGGAATGAATTGGAGACCTTGCTTCTACTGCCTGAACTGTATACCATCGTTGTCTTTACCCATTGTTAGGGTTCCCCCATTCTGTGACCTTTAGAAGCCCAGTATTGACCATGGACCCTTCCTCTCTCTTAGTTTGCCAGGAGGCTATGAGAAATACCACACAATTGTCTCAATAGTTTTGAGGCTAACAGAAGTCCGAAAATCAAGATATCTTTCTCCTGGAGTCTGTATGTTCTGGTGCTGGATGCCAGAAGTCCTTGGGTTCCTTGGTTTATATCTGTGCCTCCAGAGTCACATGGCAATGTCCTCTCCTTTCTGGCTTTTGTGACTTATGTGTTCCCTTTAAAAGGCCTCCAGTGATCCAGATTAAGGCCTGTCTTGGTTCAGTTTGCCAAACCTTAAGTAAAAATAACATCTTCACAGGGTCCTGTTTACAGTGGGTTCATGCCCACAGGGACACAGATTAAGATTAACAACACATATTTTTCAGGGTACATAACTTAATCTGCACAGTCTCCCTGACCCCATCCTGCCAGCAATCCCATGGACTCATTCCTTGAACTGTCACACATTTGTGGTGGGGCTTCTGCTTCCCACCAAAGTCAGCATGCATTTCACCAGCACTTCTCTGCTTTCAGGTTGTTGGCGCAAAGAAGCAGAGGAAGACGAGGTGCCTTCTGAGCAGGATGTTTCTGTACAAGGGGTATCACTAGTCAGGACTCCTGAGTCAGGTCAATTCATCCAGGAGACCCACCCTTATAAGATGTGTGACCCAGTCCTGAAAGACATTTTGCACCTTGCTGAGCACCAGGGGTCACTCCCCGTGCAGAAACCATATACATGTAAGCCTTGTGGGAGAGATTTCTCATTCAGTAAAAACTTTTACCAGCAACAGAAGCAACATAGTACAGAGAATCCCTTCAGAGAGAATGATGGCATGGCCTCATTTGTGAAGGGTTGTACAGTCTACCTATCAGGGAGGCCCTTTACATGCAGGGAGGAACAAAGGGACTTTGTGGACAGCTCTGGCCTCTTCCAGCACCAAACCACTGACAATGGGGTGAGTCCATATGAAAGGACTGAGTACAGGCAGTCCTTCCCACACAGCTCCAATCTTGGGCAACACCAGAGAGAATATGCTGGACAGATGCTTTTCAAGTGCAGTGACTATGGAGAAGCTTTCCTGAAGACCTTCACTTTCTTTGACAACCAGATAGTTCAGTCTGAAGTGAGACCCTTTAGATGCCTAATATGTGGAAATGCCTTCAAGGAGAAATCAGCTCTTATTAATCATAGAAAAACTCACAATGGAGAAAGATCTCATGTGTGCAAGGATTGTGGAAAGGTCTTCATTCACCTGTCCCATTTAAGAGTGCATCAGAAATTTCACCCTAGGAAAAGATTTTACACATGCAGTGAATGTGGGAAGGCCTTCAGTCGCAAAGACACACTTGTTCAGCACCAGAGAATTCACACTGGAGAAAGGTCTTTTGACTGCAGCGAATGTGGAAAAGCCTACAGCAGAAGCTCCCACCTTGTTCAGCACCAGAGAATTCACACTGGAGAAAGACCTTATAAGTGTGGCGAATGTGGGAAAGCCTTTAGCCGCAAAGACACACTTGTTCAGCATCAGAGATTTCATACTGGAGAAAGGCCTTATGAGTGCAGTGAATGTGGGAAATTTTTTAGCCAAAGCTCCCATCTTATTGAGCACTGGAGAATTCATACTGGGGCAAGACCTTATGAATGCATTGAATGTGGGAAATTCTTTAGCCATAATTCCAGCCTCATTAAACATCGAAGAGTCCACACAGGATCAAGGTCTTATGTGTGCAGCAAATGTGGGAAAGCCTTTAGCTGCAAAGATACACTTGTTCAGCACCAGATAATTCACACTGGAGCAAGGCCATATGAGTGCAGAGAATGTGGGAAAGCCTTCAGCCGCAAAGACACACTTGTTCAGCACCAGAAAATCCACACTGGAGAAAGGCCTTATGAGTGTGGTGAATGTGGGAAATTCTTTAGCCATAGCTCCAACCTTATTGTGCACCAGAGAATTCACACTGGAGCAAAGCCTTACGAGTGCAGTGAATGTGGGAAATGCTTTAGCCACAACTCCAGCCTCATTCTACACCAGAGAGTTCACTCTGGAGCAAGACCTTATGTGTGCAGTGAATGTGGGAAAGCCTATATCAGTAGCTCCCACCTTGTTCAACACAAGAAAGTTCATACTGGAGCAAGGCCTTATGAGTGCAGTGAATGTGGGAAATTTTTTAGCCGCAACTCTAGCCTCATTTTACACCAGAGAGTTCACACTGGAGAAAAGCCTTACATGTGCAGTGAATGTGGGAAAGCCTACAGCAGAAACTCCCATCTCCTTCGGCACATGAAAGTTCACACTGGAGAAAGGCCTAATGAGTGCAACAATTTTCGTGACCCTTTAGGCGCATCTCTTAAAATTGTTTAGCGCCAGAAAGGTCACACTAGAGAAAGGCCTTATTCAACACAATAGGTCTTACACCAGAGAAAAGTATTCCGTTTGAGTGAGCCATCAGTCAGCAGGTGATCCTTGTGCATATATATACCCACATTGAGGAGATTCCCAATCAGTACCATATACGTGGGAAGCTTTCATGAGGTGAATTGCACTTTACAAACAGTGTTATGTCACTGATGGTGCCTATGGTGGAAGCCAGCTCATTACTACCAGCTGTCAGGGTTCCACAGTGTGTCAGTCATTCCAATATGCTCAGGAAAGACAGTCCTCTGTACTCTCCTATTCCCTAGAGGGAATTATGAGTGTTCTGAGCCCATTGTGGGGTAGGCTCAGAAACCTTCCCCATGACTGGTTTCTGAGTGCATATGTCCTAGCTCTGACTAAAAGGATCTGAGCTTAGTTCTGCTGGGGGTTTCCACAGGTTTCCCTTCTTCATGGACCATGTTGATGGTATATGTGATAGCTATGATTTGTCTTGCCTCCATATCACCCATCTAGATCTGCCTGCCTACACTACTCTGGTTTGTGCAGTGATAAAGGCTTTTTATATAAGCCTCAACTCTTGGGGGTTCTATTCACTGTGTGCCATTGAGGTGGCACTACCCTTCTAAATTGTGGTGAGAGGAATATGGTAAAGTCAAAATGTTGCTGTAGAGTGAATGTCTTGGTGAAGGGTACCGTGATATAAGAAAGACAAGACAGAGTTTAAGAGAAAGCTGGGGTCAGGGCTAGCAGAACTCCACTGTCTAGCTAGCCCTGAAGCACAGACAGCCCAGCACTTTTATTAGCAGAGCAAAGTTCCAGTTATGTGCAGAGAAGCACAGCTAGTGATTTACTACTCTTGGAATTTGCTTGAAAAAATATTGCAGGCAAGGTTTATTCCTTTAATTTATCCTTATCTCATTCTTGAATCTTGGTGCCAGCAAGAGTTCAAACAGTGCTCTCAAGGTTTTCCTCTTGTGCAAGTGTCTGGCGTTCCAGACACTCTGTCTTTATACTCAAGCCAAAATTCCACATCTCAAGGATTCTTCCCCACATCAAAATAGTTGGCAAATCTGATTTTCCAAGAAGAATGGTAGATAAGGATTTTTATGCAGAACATTTTTGTTCTCAACAGTTTTATTGAGGTATGATTGACATGCAGGAAACTGCATATATTTAAAGTGTAAAACTTGATATGCCTTGGCATATGTATATACCTATGAAACTTTCACCACAATCAAGATAATATACATAACCAACACACCCAAAAGATACCTCCTGCCCCTTTATAATCCTTCCCAGTCTTTTCTCATCCCCCTCCTCACAATTCATAAGCAAATAATTGGTTTGTTTTTATCTCAACATACATTTTCTAGAACTTTATATGGAATCATGCAGTATGTATTCTTTAGGGGAGGGGAAAGGTTCTTTTTTCATAAATATTTTGAGATTAATCCATGTTGTTGCATGCGTCAGTAGCTCCTTTTTATTGCTAAGTATCATTCCATTGTTTGGATATATCACAATTTTTTAAAATCCATTCAGCTGTTAATGGACATTTGGGTTGTTTCAAATTTTTGCTGTTACAAATAAAGCTGCTGTGAAGATTTGTGCACAAGTTGTAGATGGTCATATGTTTTCTTTATCTTGAGTAAACACTTAGGAATGGAATGGTAGAGTCATAGGGTCAGTGAATGTTCAAGTTTTTAAAGAAAGGATTATTTGTCCCTTCTCTCCCATTTATTTATATCATGTAAGCTCATGGATATTTATTTTATTCTTTGAGTTTTAGTCTGATAATGTATTCATTTTATTGCACAAATTGAAACAGCTTTGGCCAATGGAACTCATTCAGGTTGGCTCCTGAGTCCTATGCCCCTGTCTTATTTTTCTTTCTTCTTCCTATTTTTTTGGGGGGGTCACTTCCTCACTTTCTTGTACTACAAGATGCTGCAGGCTCTTGTATTTATTCTGCCCTTCTCCTAGAATCACCCATTTCTCCAAAGAGCCCTGGTTCCTTTCATTACAGAATGAATATTTAGAAATCAAGATTTGTATACTATGTGTTCATAATTGCTTCTGGGTGTCACAACTTCTAGGCCTCTTCAGTGGAAAAATTATGAAATATTTGAATGTGTACTAACCCATCTATGCACATATGTCCATATTTCTCTATATGTGTTAAAATAAATACATATGGTTATTTCCAACTCTAATCTAGTACCACAGGGTTCAATCTAGCCTTTCCCATTGCTTATATGTAACTTCCTCTTGATAGTGAGAAACCTGGACATTTAAAGTAGTTTTGCAATAGAAAACCTGTAACTGTGAGAATTTTTTTTACCAACTGGAGTACAGTGTTGATGTACTTTTTTTTTTTAGCCTTACAATATCCATTCAAAACACTGTTTCTCATTGTTACTTGCATCAGCTCTTTTTTTCCCCTACTCCCATTCTTACTCTTTGTGGTGTATATTTCTCCGGGTTTGGATGGATGCAAACATTTATGTATTTATTACCACACAAACTTACCTCCATAAAAACATAATACAGGGTTTGGAGGGACCTGTAAGGGAATCAAATGGCTTCTATCACAATATTTCCCTTGTCCTATCCTGGACAGTATTTCCTGCTCTTGGATCTGGCTCAAAATTCCAGTACACTTTTACTCAATAGTGAAACCCCCCAAATTCTTGCCCCCACAAACCATGCTAGCCATAACTCTCCATACCACACATGAACTTTCCCAATGGTCCTTCTGTTACCACCCTAGGACCAATAATTTTGGGAGTGACCAGAAGACCATATATGTGAGACACCACAAAATTAAAAGAAATATAGATATCCGTGTTTCAGGAATTTTACATGCAAATTAAACAAATAGCCCAAGGACTGGAAATCTTGGCTTGGTGTTAGATAACCACCCAGCCCTGGATTACATATTAGTTGCTGAATGGGGAGGGGTGGTATGTGCAGTTGGTGACATCTTTCTGCCTGTGGGTTGGTTACACCAGTTTTTTATACAGATAGCCAAGATTATTTTGGCCATTGAGTTCATTGCATTTCCATATAAATGATAAGATAAACTTGTCAGTTTCTACAAAAAAAACAAACAAACAAAAAACAACTCCTGAATCTTTTTATAGAGATTGCCCTGAAGTTATATATCAATTAGGGGAGATTTGCCATTTTAGCAATATGGAGCCTGGGTACTAGCCAGTGAAGTAATAAAGAAAAATAAAAGGTATGAAGATGGTAAAGGAAGAATTCAAAACTGGCTTTTTTCATACATAAAATATTGCATATGAAGAAATGTTTAATATATACAAAAATTTAATAGAACTAATGAATTTAGTAAGTTAAGAATACATGGTAAATATCAACCATAACAAAACCACCAAAAAAAATGAAAAATTGGGCAGAGTGATGTCAGCAAAATGGCAGAGTAAGCAGCTCTAAACCTCTGTCCTTCCACAGAAACATCAAAAAGCAAGCAGACCAGTGTCGTCAGCGCTTTTCGGCGACGACACTACTTACAGGGACCGGGGACCGGCTGCCGGCGTTGTTCGGCGACCCTGCTTGCCGTGGGGTTTCGGCTTGCCACCCCCGAGGGGCCTCCCAGCCGTCTGGAGGCGAAGGGGTCTCCAAGTGGCCCTCCGGAACCAGATAGGAGACGAAGGGGAACAGTGGGAAAGGGAAGAAGGGGGAAAAAGGGGGGTTGTCGGCTCACTGGCTCAGGGCTCCAAGCTGGCCAGGCTCAGGCACCCCGAGCACAGCAAGTCTACTGGCCCGCCGGGCACAGGCGTCCCAGTGCGTGGCAGCGGGCCGGGTACACGGGAGCCCTACGGACTCAGGCGTCCCTAAGAATGATAGGCCAGGAATCCAGGATCTGCGCACGATGAGGGGGAGGCAGCAGGGCGACTGGTGAAGAGGCGAGTGATGGACGGAGCACACACACCCACTCCGGAGACAAGGCTGGGCGACCATGTCTAAGTTTATTAGGGAAACACTGCTATTTATAACAGGTGGGGGTAAGGGGAGGAGGGAGTGCAGGAAACTTTATAATTCTTACCAGCCAGTGTGGAAAGGCCTCCCTGAATATCCTAGGATTGCAATTGAGATCCCAAAGAGGTCATAGCATAGGGACAATACCATGTTCTAGAGCAAGACTTTCACTTGATTCTTCATGCAGTGTAAAACCAAACAATAGAAGAAACCTGATCTAACAGAATGCTGTAGATAAATAAATAAATAAATAAATAAATAAATAAATAAATAAATAAATAAATAAATACTTCAAAGAAAGTCAAAAGCCAAACTCCCAATAATGCAATATCTACAAGTAACTTGGACAGAACTCCTACAAGGATACAGCTAACTCTATTCATGTTTCAAATTCTGCAAAACCAATATGGTTTCTAAACATATGAACAAAAATGACATGTAATTTAGAAAAGTAGTATTTACATTTTAGTAGTTTAATGCTTGTTTCAGTTTCTTATGTAGCAATTAAAAATAATAAAAAGTATGCCCCATCCTTAGCTACATTTACTGAATTTCTGAATTGTATAAATCTCTTTTCCCAATATCATTTTAATTTATATATGTGTTTCTTTATTTTCATGCATACATGCATGCACATTTATATATATGCCCAAAATAAGAAGAAAATATTCTCAATAGTGAGTTTTCTTGTTTTCATAATTGGTCATATGTTGAAAATTTATTCAATTCCCTTTGCTTTTCTACCACTCACCTACCTCTTCGCAGAGATCACACTTTCACCTGGGCAGTATTTTGTTTTGATTTTTAACCTGGGTGGTTACTCAAAATTTCAGAAACAGAATGCCCTGATTTTTCAAGAGTCCTGACTTTATCAAGCTGCTTCAGTTTTATTTTTGGACATGGACTTACTAAAACCTCAGAGAATCTCCTAGATTCCAGACATGCTTTTCATGCCACCATTGTATAGCAGCAACTAAATTTCCCCTTGATAATGAAGAATAATCACCTAAAGCAATAGAACTTTGCCTGTTAAGTGGCTTGAGGAGCCCCAAACAACCAAGTAACTATCTCAACCTCCAATTCAATGGAAAGAATATTGTTCTGATGGAAGCTTTTCTTCTTTGGGAATAAAGTCTTCCAACAAGCAGAACTCACAGTTGAGGAGATAGCAGAAATAATTTGAATGGAATATTAGGTGTAATAATGAGAAGTACCAGATTCAGAAAATAATATCTGGCCCAGTTAAATTACAATTATTTCTAATTTCCTATGCATATACACATTGAGATAAAGAAAAAATATTGCCTGGCACATATTTTGTTTTTAAAAATTGGATTTGTCTGAAATAAATTACAAGTATCTACATTGCCTACATCTTTATATTTCCCTGATGATTTGGCTCTCCTTAACTGTTCCTCAATTTGCAAAATTAGCTTACAAAATTCTTTACAGTTATAGTCCAAGTTCTATTTACATTGTAACAATGTCCGCAGTGGTCACATGCAACTTATTTGTTACTTTGTTTATCAAACATTATTGATGAGAAGTACACTAACTCTAGCACCATAAACCAATATACCGTACATATACTGGCATAAAGTTAATTCTGAGACTTATGCTTCAAATTTGATGCGTTGATGCACTTAATACCATTTAAGGCATAACTTCCTTTTCCATTTTTTTAGGATTATGTTGCATTTCTTTTTTTAAAAAATTTATTGAGGTATATCATTTATACTTGAACATACATAAACATTAAGTGTGTAGTAAAAGTTGTGAACTTGAAAAACAAACATGCATGTCATCATACAGGGCTCCATATATCACCCCACCTTGCGTTGTTGTGAAATATTTGTTAAGAACTCTGAAAGAGCATGGTCAAAATGTTACTACTAATTATAGCCCATATCGTATATTTGTTGTATTTTTCCCACAAACCACCCAATTATTAGCACCGTGTATTAGTATTGTATATCTGTTATAGTTCATGAGAGAACATTCTCATATTTGTTCTTTTAACCACAGTCCTTCTTCCACTACAGGATTCCCTGTGTTATACAGTCTCATGCTTTGTATAATCCATTCAAAGTATACACTCAGTGGCTCTCATTATCATCAGAGAGTTGTGCTGTCATTTCCTCAATTTTAGAATGTTTTCATTCTTCCAAAGGAAAAACTCCATACCCCTTCTACCCCTCTATTGTCCCATAGAATTTATATAAGATCTTCTTTGCCATTGCTGCAAAAACACTACAATATTACTCTTAACTATTGTCCATGAGTTACATTAGTTATAATTTTCCCATATATCACCATAATCTTAACACTTTGTAAAAGAAAAACATTCTAGTTTCCTTTCAATTGACTTTTACTTCCACAGACCACCCCTTTCAGCCACAATCACATTTACAAATCAGCAGTGTTAATTATATCCACTATAATGTGTTACCATCAATTCTATTCATTTCCACACTTTATAATAAACCTTAATAATTCTATACACATAGGTATCAGCTCCCATTCTCAACCCACATTCTATCTCCTAGTAACCTATGCTCTAAAGCTTACCTCTGTGAGTTTACTCATTCTATTTAGTGATATTAGTGATACTGTACAATATTTGTCCTTTTGTGTCTGGTTTATTTCACTCAACATAAGGTCTTCAAGGTTCATCCATGTTGTCATATGCATCCTAACTTCTTGATTTCTTCTTACAGCTGAATAGTATTCCCTTGTGTGTGTGTGTGTGTGTGTGTTTACCACATTTGGTTGGACACGGGCTGTTTCTGTATTTTAGCAATTGTGAATAATGTTGCTGTGAACATGGGTGTGCAAATGTTGGTTCACGTCCTTGTTTTCAGTTCTTCTGAATATATTCCTAGTAATGGGATTGTTGGATTATATGGCAGCTCTATATTCAGCTTCTTGAGGAACTGCCAAACTGACTTACACAGAGGCTGTACCATTCTATATTCCCACCAATAGTGAAGGAGTGTTCCTATTTCTCCACATCCTCTCCAGCATTTGTAGCTTTCTGTTTTTTTGTTTGTTTATTTGTTTTGTTTTTGTTTTTTTTTAATAATAGTCATTCTGTAAGATGTGGAACGATATCTCATTGTAGTTTTGACTTGCATTTCCCTAATAGCTAGTGATGGTGAACATTTTTTTCATGTGCTTTTTGGTCATTTGTATTTCCTCTTTGGAAAAATGTCTATTCAAGTCTTTTGCCCATTTAAAAAATTTGGTTGCTGGTCTTTTTATTATTGAGTTGTATAATCTCTTTATATAACAAACCCTTATCAGATAGGTGGTTTCCAAATATTTTATCCCATTAAGTAGGCTGCCTTTTTACTTTCTTGACAAAGTCTTTTGAAGAAAGAAAGTGTTTAATTTTGAAGAGGTCCCATTTATCTATTTTTTTATTTCATTGCTCATGCTTTGAGTGTAAGGTTCAAGAAACTACTGCCTAGCACAAGATCTTGAAGATGCTTCCCTACATTTTCTTCTAGGAGTTTTATGGTTCTAGCTTTTATATTTAGGTCCTTGATCCATTTTGAGTTAATTTTTGCATAAGGTGTGAGATAGGGGTCCTCTTTCTTCCTTCTGGATATAGGTATCCAGTTCTCCCAGCACCATTTGTTGAATAGACTATTCTGACCCAGTTGGGTGACCTTGACAGACTTGTCAAAAATCACTTGACCATACATGTGAGGGTCTGTTTCTGAGTTCTTAATTAATTTCCATTGGTCAATATTGTTTTGGTCAGCCAAAGGCGTGCCTTTTGAAATATACCAAAGATTGGTCGGTCTTTATAAAGGGTATTTATTTGGGGTAGAAGCTTACAGTTACCAGGCCACAAAGCATAAATTTCTTCCCATACCAAAGTCCATGCCCTGGAGCAAGATGGCTGCCGACGTCTCCAGGGTT
>PVKH010034914.1:0-11801 GCA_004027955.1 Chaetophractus vellerosus | reverse complement strand
TGGCATAAAGAAATGAAGACCTCTGATAAAGGTAACCATACAGTTAAATATAAATGCTGGTACTATTGTACTCCTCCACTTTCTACTTCTTACATCTTCTAAAGTGCAAATGCAATAAAAGGAATGATAAATCTGTGGTTTTGGACATGTACTGTAAAAAGATAATTTGTAAAACGTACAACAAAAAGATGAGGGAAGGAGTAGTGTGGGAACAGTGTATGTGTATGCTATTGAAGTTAACTTGGTACCAAATCAAACGTAATTTGTTATAGATTTAAGCTCCATATTAACCACACAGAAAATATCTGAAAAATATATACAAAAAATTGAGAAGGGACTCAAAATGATACAATACAAAAAATCAAATAAATACAAAAGTGGACATTAATTGAGGAACAAAAAAGGTATGATTTAAAAAGATTAAAGCTCAAAATTGCAGAAGAAAGTCCTGCATTATCAGTAGTTACTTTAAAGGTAAATGGATTAGACTTTCCAATGAAAGGCAGAGATTGGCATAATGGATAAAAAAGCACAAACCAACTACATGGTGTTTAAAAGAGACTCTCCTTAAATTCAAAGATACAAGTAGGTTGAAAGTGAAAAGATGGAAAAAATATACCCTGCAGAGAGCAACCAAAAGAGAGCTGAGGTAACTGTAACAATATCATATAAAATAGACTGTAAGCTAAAAAATGTTACAAAGGTCAAGGAAAGTCATGATATACTAAAAAAAAAAGAATGAGATAACAAGTATAAATATATATGTTCCTAAGGGCAGAGACCCAAAATATATGAAGCAAATATCGACAGATTTGAAGGGAAAAATAGATGGTTCACATTAATAGACAGAGATATCAATATACCACTTTCCATAATGTATAGAGCATCTAGACAGAAGATCAATAAGACACAGAAAACTTGAATGATACTGCAAACTAGACTTAACATCCATAGAACACTTCACCCAACAGAAGCAAAATATACAATCTTCCCTAGTTCATATGGGTCATTCTATAGGATAAGAGCATATGCTAGGTCACAAGAAAGTCTCAATAAATATAAAATATTGAAATCATATAAATGTATCTTCTCTGTCCACAATGGAACGAAGCTAGAAATCAATAACAGAGAGTGAACTGGAAAATTTACAAATACGTATAAATTAAACAACACATTCTTAAACACCCAAAGTGTCAAAGAAGAAATCACAAAGGAAATTAGGAAATACCTTGAGGTTATTGAAAACAAAAAATACAATATACCAAAACTTATGGGATGCAGCAGGGGCAGTGTTGACAAGGAAATGTATAGCTTTGAAGGTTTACATTAAAAAAGAAGAAAGATCTTGAATCAGAAACTTAACCACACAACTGGAGGATCTAAAAAAAGAAGAGCAAACTAAACCTAAAGTGAGCAGAAGGAAGGAAATAAATATTAGAGCAGAGATAAAACAATATGGAGAATCAACAAAACCAAAAGCTGGTTCTTTAAAAAAAGATCATTAAAATCAATAAGCTTTTAGTTAGACTGAGAAAAAAGAGAGAGGATGCAAATAAATAAAATCAGAAATGAAAGGGAGAACATTACCACTGACCACACAAAAATAAAAAGGAGTACAAGAGGATCTGTTGCATGCTAACAAGTTATATAACCTAAATGAAATGGACAAATTCTTAGAAACACACAAAGTACCTACAATGACTCACGAAGAAATAGATCTCGACAGACCAACAACAGGAGATTGAATCAGTCATCAAAAACATCCCACAAATAAAATCCCAGAACCAGGTGGCTTCACTGGTGTATTTTACCAAACATCCCAAAAAGAAGTAAAACTCATCCTGTTCAAACTCTTCCATAAAATTGAAGAGGAAGGAACTCAACTTAGTCTACTAGGCCAAGATCACCCCAACACCAAAGCCAGGAAAACAAGGAAAGAAAATTAAAGACAAATATACCTTATGAATATGGATTCAAAATCCTCAACAAAACACTAGCAAATCTGACCCAACAACATGCTAAAAGAATTATACACTATGATCAAGTGAAGTTTATCCAGGTATGCAAGGGTGGTTCAATGTAAGAAAAATCAATTAATTAATACATCACGTTCATAGATCAAATGAAAAAAAACATGATCATCTCAATTGGTGCAGAAAGGGCTTTTGACAAAATCTAGTATCTTTTTCTGTTTTTTTTTTTAAAGGATTCTTTTTTTTTTGTTACATATCCCTCCCCTTTCTGCTTGCTCTTGCTGTGTGTTCATTTTTTGTGTTATTCTATGTCTGCTTTGTCTCCCCCTGCTGCAGCGACGCGCCGAGTCAGCTCACTGAGCAGGCGGCTTGCCCCGCTTGTGGGCGGCTCTGCTTCCGTTCCTGGTCAGCTTTGCTCTATTCGTGGGCGGCTTTGCTCCATTCGCCGGCAGCTCGCCCTGCCCGTGGCGACTTTGCCCTGTCCATGGCGGCTTTTTGCCCTGCCCACGGAGGCTCTGCCCCACCCACGGCAGCTTGCCCTTCTCAGGCGGTCTGCCCGCTCGGAGAGGTCCCTGGGAACCGAACCCGGGGCCTCCCAGGTGGTGTACCGGCACCCTATCCACTGGGCTACAGCCAGCCCCTCTAGTATCTTCTTGATTAAAACACCTTCAAAACCTAAAAGGAAATTTCTTCAATATGATAAAGGGCATATAGGAAAAACTCACAGATAACATTATACTCAATGATCAAACACTGAAAGTTTTCCCCATAAGACCAGGAATTAGACAAGGATGCCCCCTATTACCATTGTTATTCAACATTGTACTAGACCTTCTAGTTAGGGCAATTAGTCAAGAAAAAGAAATAAAAGGCAGCCAAATTGAAAAGGAAGAAGTAAAACTTTCCTTATTTGCAAAGGAAATGATCCTCTATATAGAAAAACTCCTGGAAAAAAAAAAAACCACAACAAAGCTACTAGAGCTAAGAGCTAATAAGCAAATTCAGTAAAGTGGCAGAATACAAGATTAATAAGCAAAAATGAGTAATGTTTCAATACACTAGGAGAGAACAATCTGAAGAGGAAATCAAGACTATATGTCTTCAATTTTATGGAACAGTTGGAGCAGGATTGGTATTACTTCTTGGAATGTTTGGTAAAATACACCAGTGAAGCCATCTGTTCCTGAGATTTTCTTTGTTGGGAAGTTTTGGATGACTAATTCAATCTCTTTCCTTGTTGGTCTGTTGAGATCTTCTATTTCTTCTTGCGTCAGTGTAGGTAGATACTTGGTATGTTTCTAGGAATTTGTCCATTTCATGTGTTATCTAACTTGTAAGCATGCAACAGACCTCTTGTAAATGTTCTCTCTCTCTCTCTCTTTTTTTTTTTTTTTTTTTTTTTGAGGTACCAGGGCTAGGGATTGAACACCCAGGACCTTGTATGTGGGAAGCCAGCACTCAATCACTGAGCCACATTGGCTCCCATGAGTTGTTTTTTTCTTTGTTTTGCTTGTTATTTGTTGTTATTTTTTTCTGGGAGGCACCAGGAACCAACCTGGGATTTCCCATGTGGGAAACAGGTACTCAACCTCTTGAGCCACATACACTCCTCTCTTGTAATCCTTTTTATTTTTGTGTGGGCATAGTAATGTTCCCCCTTTCATTTCTGATTTTATTGTTTGCATCTTCTCTCTTTTTTCTTTATTAACCTAGCTAAAGGTTTATCAGGTAAACTACATATCCACATGCATACCATAAACAAAAATTAACTTAAAATGGAACAAAGACATATATGTAAGAATCAAGACTATAAAATTTTTAGAAGAAGAAATAGGGAAGCATCATCAGGGTCTTGTAGTAGGTAATGGTTTCTAAGACCTTACACCAAAAGCATGAGAAACCAAGGAAAAAATAGATAAATGGATTTTCACCAAAATTAAAACTTCTGTGCATCAAAGTTCTTCACAATGAAGTAAAAAAAAAACCACATATCTGTGAAACAGTAGCTTTGGAAGTTTGAAATGTTAACTAAATGTTTTTGGTTTGGTGTTTCCTTGTAGCATCAACTGTGAAAAAATGTTAGCCAAGTTTTAACAGTGTTTGTCTTTGGGCCATGGGATTCTCATTTTCTACTTTGTAAATTTCTTTTTTTTTTAAATTTTCTTAAAACAATCACATTTTGCTATTGTAATGAAAAATAGAGAAAGTTTTTACTTTAGAAATATCTGTCCCAATCCCTTACAATGTTTTAGAATAAGAATGATATCACTGGAAAAAAAGACAACAAAGGAAAGAGGAAAAATTATTCTGAAACTACATTTCAAAAAGAGTTTATTATCCAGAAAAAAGAAATCCAAAAACTCAACAATGAAAAGACAAAAAAAATTTTTTTTTAAATATACAAAAGGGCCCGGCTAGATAGCTCAGTGGATAAGAGCACGCTGGGGTACCACATGGGAGGCCCTGGGTTCGGTTCCCGGGGACCTCTCCGAGTGGGCAGACGGCCTTGAGAAAGGCAAGCCTCCGTGGGCAGGGCAGAGCCGCCGTGGGCAAGGCAAAAAGCCGCCACGGGCAGGGTAGAGCCCCCACGGGCATGGCAAAGTCACCCGTGAAAAAGCGGAGCTGCTGCCTGCGAACCGCAGAAGCCCGGCAGCCCGCAAAGAACATGGAGGACTGCTGCCCGCAAAACATGGAGCGGAGCCGTCCGTGAAAAAACGGAATGGAGCCACCCTCGAACGGAGCGAGCCGCCGCCGCGGAGGGCCAACTCAGCGTGTCGCCGCAAAGACGGGGGGAGACAAGAAGCAGACATAGAAAAAAAACACAGAAGAATGGACACACAGCAAGAGCAAGCAGAAAGTGGGGGGGGGGATATGTAATAAATAAAAAAAAATAATAATAAATATACAAAAGACTTGAATAGATATTTCTCCAGAGAACATATACAGATGGCTACATAAGTACATATAAAGATGCTCAACATCTTAGCCATTAGGGAAATGCAAACCAAGACCATAATGAGGGACCATTTCACACCCACTAGAATGGTCACTATTAAAAATAAATAAATAAAATAAATTTTGGAGAGGACATGAAGAAATAGGAACTCCTGTTTATTGTTGGTGGGAATACAAAGTGGTGTATCCACTGTGAAAAACAGTTTGACAGTTGCTCAGAAGGTTAAATGTAGGATTGCCAAGAAACCTGGCAATCCCACTTCTAGGTATATATTTCAAAGAATTGAAAGCGGGTACTCACAGATATTACACACTAATATTCACAGAGGCATTATCCACATTATTTGCTAAAGATGGAAGCAACCCAAATGCCCATCAACTAATGAATGGATAAACAAAATGTGGTATATACATACAATGGAATATTATCTGGCCATAAAAAAGAGTG
Source organism: Chaetophractus vellerosus (assembly GCA_004027955.1). Classification (NCBI taxonomy): domain Eukaryota; kingdom Metazoa; phylum Chordata; class Mammalia; order Cingulata; family Chlamyphoridae; genus Chaetophractus; species Chaetophractus vellerosus. Next base: position 6,425 of record PVKH010034914.1, on the reverse strand, counting down.
AAGGTCTGATACATGGGACAACATAGATGAGCCCTGAAGATGTCATGTTGAGTGAAATAAACCAGACACATAAGGAAAAATATACAATTTCACTGAAGTGAAATAATTAGAAAAAGCAAATTCATAGAATCAGAAACTAGAGTATAGGTTACCGGGGGTATGGAATGAGAAGATAATGTTTAATTGGTACAGAGTTTGTTTGGGGTGATGGAAAAGTTATGGCAATGAATGACAACGATGGCCATAAAACATGGTGAATGTAATCATCACCATTGAATTACATATTAGAATGTGGTAAAGGAGGGAAGTTTTAGGCTTTATATATATATAATTGTAATAATTTAATTTTGAAGAAAATCATAGGACTTCTGGGAACATGGTGCACTAGAAAGATACAGGACTCTCTTCTCTCCCAGAAAAATAGCTAGAGGACAGGCAGAAATGGCCTGGGAAAAAAACTTCTAGGGTTTAGGAAACCAAGGGAAGGCTGGACACCACGTAGAAGAGAGAGGGCCAAAGGAAAAGAATCACAACTGCAAAACTATAAGTTAAAAGTGGAAGCTGCAACTGTCACCATCCTCCTCCACCCTATAGACACTTTTGAAGTCTCAGCCTCGTAAACAACAGCTACAGATAAAGGGGGCCCCAGGGATTCACCTCTCCAGGAAAGAGGAGAGAAAAGGAAACAGTCTAAGACTGACTCACTTTTGACCCACAAATTTGGTCTGCTGTATCCAACTAGCCCTTCCAGGTCAGGTGGAGCAGTGCCACTGTTGGCCTTGGGAGTCAATAAGGGACTAAACAGATCCAATCCTCTCAATCTCCCTCTATACTGACTGGGACTGGTTGTTGAAGACACAAAGGGGAGAGGAATTATTCCCTACCTGGGAAAAGGGAGGGGGCTGCCAGCAAAGGTTGGAGAACTGCCTCTGAGAAAGTCTGAATTACAAGGCTCTTAGCCTTCAGGCAGGATTCTCCATCACATTGATCTGGTCTGTGTTGCAGCAGACAAACTCCAACCAGGCTTTGAAATGAAAGGCTGCCAAAGACCACCATCTGTTGGTGGACCAAGGAAATGCATGTGAGTAAATTAAAAGTATATAAGTGAGAGACTTTTTCTGGCCTTTACAAACTCCCTCCCCAAGGCACTTGGAAGTAAGTTTGCAACCCATTACTGGGTCCAGGGCCCAGATTTGAGCAACTAACAGGGATAATCCTAAAGACCTAGATCAGTTTAAATCAAGAATCAAAAAACAGCAATAACAGTCAGCCTCCTGCCACTAAATCCCTGTGAAAGAGAGAGAAATCAAACATCTGAGTAAACTTGCCATCCTAATCAGATGCCTAGGTATCAGCAGAAAATTACAAGCCATACTAAGAAAATGAAAGAAATGGCCCAAGAAAAGGACTATATCAAAGTCCCAAAAGAGACACAGGATTTGAGACAACTAATCACCAAGATACACACAAATTTCCAAGATCAAATTAATGAGTTGAAAGACAATATGGCTAAATAGATAAAGTACATCAAGAAGACACTGAGTGAGCACAAAGAAGAATTTGAAAACCTGAGTAGAAAAGTAACAGAGCTAATAGGAATGAAAGACATGATAGGTGAGATCAAAAAGATATTACATGCATGCAACAACAGACTCGAAATAATAGAAGAAAGAATAAGTGATACAGAAGACAGAACAGCTGAAAATGAAGAGAGAAAAGAACAGAGAGAAAATAATGGAAAAATTTGAGCAGGGTCTTAGGGAGTTGAATGATAACATGAAACACAATCACATAGATCATGGAAGTTCCAGGAGAAAAGAAAAGGGGCAGAAAGAGTATTGAGGAAATAATGACTGAAAATTTCCCAACTCTTATGAAAGAAATGAACTTACATGTCCAGGAAGCACAACATACCACAATCAGAATAAATCCAAATAGATCTACTCCAAGGCACATACTACTTAGAATGTCAAACATCAAAGATAAAGAGAAAATTCTGAGAGTAGCAAACCATCATATACAAGGGACACCTAGTAAGACTTAGTGCAGATTTCTCATCAGAAAATGTGTAGGCAAGAAGACAGTGGTAAGATACAATTAGGATACTGAAAGGGAACAAATACCAGTCAAGAATTTTTTATCCAGCAAAATTGTCCTTCAAATATGAAGGTGAATTTAAAATATTCACAAATTAACAAGCTAAGAGAGTTCATAAAAAATAATCCACTGTTGCATGAAATATTAAAGGGAACCTTACAACCTGAGAGTATAAACAACAAGAACAGCAGAAAGGATAACCAAAAGAGTAAAAAGACAGACAAAAATAAGATATGACATATGAAAACCAAAGAATAAAATGGTGGAAGTAAATAATTCATTTACAGTAATCGCATTGAGAAGTTTAATATATTCACATTCAATCAAAAGATATAAGCTGGCAGAATGGATAAAAAAATCGCAAGCCATCTATATGCTACCTACAAGAGACTCACCTTAGACTCAGGGATACGAACCGGCTGAAAGTGGGAGATTGAGAAAAGATGCTCCACACAAACAGTAACCAAAAAAGAGCAGGGATAGCTATACTAATATCAGACAAAATAAACTTTAAATGCAAAAGAGTTATGAGAGATACAGAAGGCCAATATATATTAATAAAATGGATAAGCCACCAGGAAGAAATAACAGTCACAAATATCCATGCACCTAACCAGGGTGCCCCAAAATACATGAGGCAAACTCAGCAAAACTGAAGGGAGAAATAGACATGCTTTTCCTCTTCCTGCCTCCCAGCCCTCATTGTTTGCCCAACTGGAGTCAATTGAAGGGGCTTAGCTCGTGTCATGAGATACCTGTGAGATGTTTTCAGTGAGAAGGTGAGGGGAAAAAAACTTGTTATAGTGAATAGATGAGGAGATTTAGGGTGGGAGCATAAAAGGATGGCTAATTTGCCTATTACAGTAAAATTAGACAAGAGTTAATTAGCTTCTGATTTATTCCTGAACTAAACGAGGAGCTTTTCAAATATGCCATGTTCCCTCCCACTGAAAGATACTTGCACAGAATTCCCTGTGTCAGAAACATTTCTCCCCCTAAATCCCATCCAAACTCCCCTTTACCAGTTAACTCCTGTTTATCCATCAGTTCTCAGCCCAAGATTTCAGGCTAGTTGGGCTCCTCTTACATAGACTACCAAAGAGTCAGGCACCTTTCCTCCACATTTGTAACTTCTTGAGTTTTTACACATGTTTGTGAGATTCTTTCATTAATCCAGTGTCCCTCACTAGACCATAAAGCAGGAGTGGTATGGTCCTACGCATGTATTTGTTGAAAAAAGAGGGAAACCAGATTTCCAAAATGGCAGTTTATTTTTTTTTTTAAAAAGCCATAAACAGTAATAGGAGACAGACAGAACTTTGAGTCAGGAAAAACTGGAGGTTTGCAGTGAGGCTCTGAGGATAGAATGTAAGGTTTGTCCTTGAACACAATCGACCTTCCGCATGCTTTCATAGTGTCCTTGCATATATACATTCTTATATTGTCCACTAATGGACCACGGCTATCAGGCTTGCTGCTGTTCCTCGTAAGTCTGCAGAGGTAAAATTGGTTCCACCAAGCTCTGGGTAAAGCCAATTTGATCAACTAATTCTTGATCAGTAGGTATTTAGGTGTTTAGGTGTTCAACAATGATCTAAGCTCAGTAAAGGATTATAGAGGAAGTACTATAAGCATGGCTCTTGTCCTCAAGGCACACTACAGTTGATGGGCTTTAAATCTAAGTCTGATTTATTTAAAACCAATTGGTTGAGGAGTATCAATTAGTTGGGGATATAATCATGAAACTAATTGTTTCTTCCAATCATGGTCCTCAACTGTGCTATGTTGAACACTCCCTTCCAACTGGGTAGGGGATTCCTTAACATCTGGCTTGATTTTATAACTTTCTTGAAAACCGTAGTTATTAGAACCATCTCAGTTTGACATTTTAGGCTTTGTCCTTTATGATTATAAATATTGTATGTCAAATTCAATTCAAAGATCATCTATATTCACACAATGCCTTGACCAGTGTTTCCCAAAGTATGCTCCATGATATGTCCCTACTTAGCAAGTACACTGAGGCCAGGCATTTGTCTGTCTTGTGACTAGAACAATAGCTGGCACGAAGTGCTCAAAAATATGTTGCATGAATGGATGAGTGGATATTACCATATATACCTGCTTTTGGGTCTGAATCATGTTTGTCCACAAAGACATGTTCAGATCCTAACCCCACTCCTGTGGGAATGTATGAACCACTTATAAATAGGACCTTTTATGATGCTATTATTAGATAAGGTGTGTACTCATTTGTGAAAAGGATCTTAGAAGATCCTATTTAGATGGGGCCAAATTAAATCAAGGTGGGCCTTAATCCATGACCCAGTCAGTAGAAGCAAGAAGTCAATGGAAATCAGAGGAGCAGATATAAGGAAAAGAGAGATCGCCATGTGAGAGGGGATTGTCAGAATTCTAGAGATTCCAGGAGAAAGAAAGCGCTGCCAATATTTTGATGTTGGACTTCTGCCTCCAAAACTGTAACAATGAGCTCACTTGTTGAAGCCAACACATTGTGTGGAATTTGTCATAGCAGCCCTGGCAAATTAAGATATCTAGAAATGTTTCTTTGGAAAAAGCTGGGTTAAGCAAAATTTCTTTGCTGCAGGACTGCTTAGAGCCTTTAATATTGCAATATAATATTGCAATATGTTCCAATATGTCACACTTCTAAAATGTTTTTTTTTTTTAATCATAGAACCACTTTTTTCCATACACTTCCAATGTATACATTTTGAGACAATATCACTAAATAATTGCTGGTAGCACAGTGCTGGGGCCAACATTCTTCCATCACCAGTTTACCTTCCCTCTTCCTTTCACATAGTGTTCACTTGGGCCTACCAGCCTCTAGCAATGCCCCATTCTTCAGATGTAAACAAAAGACAGAAAAACATGCAAAAGCTAAAACAGGCGATTTCAAACCACTTATTAGAGCACTGTGTGAACAAGGCAAATTAACTACCTACTTAGCTGAACCAGATCTCTTTGTTTCTCTCCAAATGTCTATGTAAAAAATGTAGTCCTAGACAAGAGCACACACACCATTTAGAAATACAGTGTTTATGTTGCTAGCGTTTGAATTAGGTGTCTGAGAGTTGATGAAAGCTGTATAAAGGCAATTGTGAGAATTGAATTAGATTATATATCTTCTAGTATAAAGTAGGCCTTCAAAAGCCATGTGTTAAAACCAGGTAGAGCCATAGGGCATAATGTGGTAGATTACGAATATTATGGAAGGGAAAAGGTTCTAAAAATATGTCAAATAATGGAAAAATATGTATACTGTTTGACAAGATTAGATTCAGTTGATATGACAAATCATACCTAGAGGAAGGTCAAAGGAATATCACTACAACATTATTTGGTCAAATGTCAAAGAGAAAGAACATTTGGTTTGCTTTGGTCAAAGTTAGAGATGGAATACTTGATTTATTTTAAATGTTGATTAGGAAGGTCAGAATAAAGATACTTGTTAATGACAACTTTCTTTTTTTACATCTTTTTCATCATAAATATTTGTGTCTTTGACTTTTGTTTAGTCACATTACATTAGTCAGAGGATCTAGGCATCTGAGGCAAATCCTGTGCATCCTTCAAGGCTTAGTAGAGTTTTCTCATTTACTCAACAAATATTAAATTAGTTCCATAAATAATTCTGAACATTTACTATAGACAAGGCAATATGCTAGTTATTTGGAGATATGAGGATGAATCAGACATGGATTGTTAACTCCCTCAAGGGTTTTACAAATCTATAACGCCATAACTAATGTGCTGATAAAAAGTTATAGGAACTCTGAGCAGGAGAGATTTTCATTGCATTGTATATTTTAATTTACATTCTTATGTTGCTTTGAAGGAAGGGTGGGTTTTATATATCTATATATCTGCATGGTCAGACATTTAATGATCATTTGACAAATGTTTATTGAAGGAGCGAATGAATGAACAAATGAATATTTTTCAAAGCCATGCTACTATAGAACCATCCTTCACTTGTATATTTTTTTATGAAATAAATTATTATCTCCTTGAGGGAAAGGACCATGCCATATCTCATTTTATATTGTTCACAGAACATGGTAGGTACGTTAATGCACAATAAACATTTTTTGAATAAAATGAATTAATTAACTAGAAAGGATGCTTTAACAATATATAACAGAAAAGCAACTCTAGGGCCCGGCTAGATAGCTCAGTGGATAAAGAGCTCGCCGGTGTACCACATGGGAGGCCCCGGGCCCGGGTTCGGTTCCCGGGGACCTCTCCGAGCGGGCAGACGGCCTTGAGAAAGGCAAGCCGCCGTGGGCGGGCCGGAGCCGCCG